>CAUYTI010143640.1:0-19621 GCA_963575145.1 Galago senegalensis | reverse complement strand
TCCCTCAAGTAACTCAGTGTTCCGGAATGAGACAAGATCGGTCACTCACTAGTAAGCACCTGTTAAACATTGATGCTTAGTATTTCTTCATGAGGGTTGCTGGGAAAGAACACGTGAGGAAAGAGCACGTGGCAATCCTTAGCCTGCAGCCCTCGTGGTCATTGCCTTAACTCTCCACACCTGTTGTGTGTAACCTTAATAAACTGCCGCTGGGGAGGGGGCCCTAAGCTACCCTGCACTTATGGTTATCCTTCCTCCCACAAGCTTGTACTTGTAATCCATGTTACACCTGGTTCCTTCCTGCGGTGACTGAGACCAGGACCTTAGGGGTCGCAACAGCCTTCCTTAGAAAACTAATACAGGTGCGTATCAGGGATGCCTTTAGTGACCTCCTAACAGCCCCGACTCTTTGAGGGCTTACTGAATCTACAGTCAGCATCGGGCCACTAGGCAGAGAATGGCCACCAATGGCCCCATCATGACCCACCTCCAGAAAGTCAAGCTCGTCCCCCTTCGTCAGGCCGGCTTCAATCTCCTCCTTCAGCTTCTGGATCTCATTCTTCCTTTTGAGGAGAGCCTGATAAATGGTGTCAAACTTGACGTTGACCCTCTTCTCCTCCTCCTTTATCTTCCGTGTGGCGTTGGCCTCTGAGGCCTCAATGAGAGCCTTCATTTCCTTGTATTCTTGCTTAAGCTGCTCCACCTTCTTGTTCATGGTGGCCTAGAGAGGGCCAAGGCAAGGGGCACCCATCAGTCGACAAAAATGCCCAGGTTGCAGTCCCAAGAGCTAGAGAGGTGTGGAACACCAGGAACTCAGACCTGCGCCGTGTGGGAGTACAAACCGGCACGGCCGCTTTGGAGAACAATGTGGCAATGTCTAGTAAAGGTGGAGGTGCCGTGCACGACATCTCAGCACCTCCAACCCTGGGAACATGCTAAAGACACATTCTCAGCCACGTGCCCCAGAGACACACACAAAAATGTTCATAAGCAGCCTTGTTCAAATTAGCAAAAATGTGGCAACAGCCTGAACATCTATTAACAGGAGGCTTAGGGAACTGAGAACTACTCATAGGATGGAATATCAGTTATGAAAACTAATAAAGGGAGCTATGCATGGATTTATCTCCATAAGAGAAAAACAACTTGTAGACACTCTTGTAGTATAACACTCTTTACGTAAAGCTTAGCAACACAGCAGCAGTATTTACAGAGATGCTTGGGGGCCAGGTGCAGTGGCTCGTGCCTGTAATCCTAGCACTCTGGATTGTTTGAGCTCAGGAGTTTAAGACCAGCCTGAACAAGAGCAAGACCCTGTCTCTATTAAAAATAGAAAAACTGGCTTGGCACCCATAGCACAGTGGTTATGGCCCAGCCACATACACCAAGGCTGGCGGGTTAGAACCCGGCCCAGGCCAGCTAAACAACAATGACAAGTGCAACAAAAAAATAGCCAGGTGTTGTGCTGGGCACCTATAGTCCCAGCTACTTGGGAGGCTGTGGCAAGAGAATCACTAAAGCCCAAAAGTTTGAGGTTGCTGTGAGCTATGATGCCATAACACTCTACCAAGGACTACATCATACAACTCTGTCTCAAAAAATACAGTAAAAATAGAAAAACTAACCAGATGTAGTGGCGCACAACTGTAGTCCCAGCTACTCAGGAGCCTGAGGCAAGAGGATCCTTTGAGCCCAAGAGTTTACGGTTGCTATGAGCTATGACGCCACAGCACCCTACTGAGGGTGATAGAGTGAGACTCTGTCTCAAAAAAATAAAAAATTAAAAATAAAGAAATGCATGGGGATTAACAGATAATTTTAGGATAATGGTTACTTCTAGAAGGAAGGAAGAAAGTACAGAGGGCCGGGCCCTGTAATCCTAGCACTTTGGGAGGCTGAAATGGGCAGATTGCTTGAGCTCAGGAATTCAAGACCAGCCTAAGAGAGAGACCTTGTCTCTAAAAAATAAATAAATAAATAAATAAATAAATAACCGGGGCATTGTGGTGGGTGTCTGTAATCCCAGCTACTTGGGAGGCTGAGGCAAGAGGATGGCTTGAGCCCAAGAGTTTGAGGTTACTGTGAGCTATGATGCTATGGCACTCTACTGAGGGCAACATAGTGAGACTCTTGTCTCAAAAAAGAGAAAAGAATGAGACAGAGGAGGGGCTGCACAGGTGGTATTTTATTTCCTCAGCTAATGGTAGTTAACAGGCAATTTGTCTTTTAACAAAAAGGCATGAAGCAGCTCTAGAAAATTTATTTCTTTTTTAGAGATAGATTCTCACTTTGTCACTCTTGGTAGAGTGCCATGGCGTCACAGCTCACAGCAACCTCAAACTCTTGGGCTTAGGTGATTTTCTTGCCTCAGCCTCCCGAGTAGCTGAGACCACAGGCGCCTGCCACAATGCCTGGCTATTACTAGAAAATTTCTAAAGAATATCACCCTCTAGAACTGTCCTTTCCAGCCCTTTGCTACATGTAGCTGCTGAACAGTTGAAACGAGGCTTGGCTTGGTGCCTATGGCTCAAGCAGCTAAGGCGCCAGCCACATACTCCCAAGTTGGTGGGTTCGAACCCAGCACAGGTCCACCAAAGAACAATGACAGCTGCAACCAAAAAATAGCCAGGCACTGTGGCGGGCGCCTGTGGTCCCAGCTACTTGGGAGGCTGAGGCAGGAGACTCGCTTGAGCCCAGGAGTTGGAGGTTGCTGTGAGCTGTGATGCCACAGTGCTCTACCCAGGGGGACAGCTTGAGGCTCCTGTCTCAAAAAAAAAAAAAAAGAAAAAAGAAACAAGGCTCATAGCTGAAATGTGTTGTAAGTGCAAAATACACATTGGCATTCAAAGATTTAGGACCAAAAAAAGGAATGCAAAATAGCTCATTATGCTTGCTTACTGATAATATGTTGAAATAGAAATATTTTGGGCATACCAAGTTCAATTATATTACTTAATATATTATAATTAAATATACATTCAATTATATTATTAAATATAATTATTAAAATTAACTTCATGTGTGGCAGTGCCCATAGCTCAGTGGGTAGGCTGCTGGCCACATACACCCAGGCTGGTGGATTCAAACCCAGGCTGGGCCAGCTAAACAACAATGACAATTGTTGCAAAAATTGCAATGACAATTGCAACAAAAAAATAGCTGGGCATTGTGGCGGGTGCCTGAAGTCCCAGCTACTCGAGAGGCTGAGGCAAGAGAATTGCTAAAGCCCAAGAGGTCAAGATTGCTGTGAACTGTGACACCACAACACTCCAAAGAGGGCAACAAAGTGAGATTCTGTCTCAAAGAAAAAAAAGAAAGAAAGAAAAAAAATTAACTTCATGTGTTCTTCAAATTAATTTAAAATTACATCTCAGGCCCCCAGGGTATTTCTGTTAAACAACACTGCTTTAGCAGCTACTGTTTTATTTAACATCTGAGGTAACCCCAATAGCTGCTACGGTTTGAATGTCCCCTCCAAAATTCATGGTGAGATTTAACTGCCATTGTAACAGAATTAAAAGGTGAGGCTTGCAAGAGGTGATTAGGTCATGACATCAGCTCATGGACTAAGACAACAGCTCAGAATCAAACACGATAAACAGAAACACACACAAGAGACAGAGTACACTGAAAGAGAGAATTTCGAGTATTTCGTTATTCAGTCCTTTACTCTGAAACTTCCAATTTACTGCAAGTGTCCCTGAGAGTTCATTCTTTCACCTGGGCATGTGGCTGAACAGACTACATTTCCCAGCCTCCCCTGAAGCTAGGCTTGGTGCTATGACCAAGCTCCTTCCAGTGAGGCACAGACAATACTTGCTAAAAGTAAGCTGCTAAAAGTAAGCTCCTTCCAATGAGGCACAGACAATACTTGCTAAAAGTAAGTCACTTGCTAAAAGGAAGCTGCTTTTTTTTCTCTTCTTCCTCCCTGTCCCTTTTCTCCCAGGCTAGAACAAAGACATAATGGTGATCCAGCTTCAACCAAAGAGATAAGGGCAATACCCTATGGAGTCGTAGGGCACTGAGAAGGAAGGTCATAGCTGGGAACGGTGACTCACACCTGTAATCCTAGCACTCTGGGAGGCCGAGGTGACTGGATTGCTTGAGCTTATGAGTTCGAGACCAGCCTGAGCAAAAGTGAGACCCCGGCTCTACTAAAATAGAAAAACTGAGGCAAGAGGATCACTTGAGCCCAAGAGTTGGAGATTGTGGCGGGCGCCTATGGTCCCAGCTGCTTGGGAGGCAGAGGCAAGAGACTCACTCGAGCCCAGGAGTTGGAGGTTGCTGTGAGCTGTAATGCCACGGCACTCTACCCAGGGGGACGGCAGGCTTTTTAACCCCTGAGTGATCATGTGGAGCAGAGCCATCCCACCAGTACAAGTTACTCATGTGTGGACTTGGACTGTCACAGCGGGAAAATAAACTTCTATCATATTTAAGCCTGTAAATTTTGGGGGTATCTTTGCTACAGCAGTTGGGTCTGCCCTCTAACCAATACAGGCAGTTTCAGATGCATCCTGTAAGTCCTACAATCATCTTCAGAAAGGACTTATGAATCCATTGTGCAGATGTGAAAACTAAAACTCAGAGTGGTGACAACATGACCAAAGCCACATAGGCTAATATGTAAGAGAGATTCTAACCCAGATCTCATCTATTTAAGCCACCACTGTGCAACAAACCTTGGTGCCACAGCTCCAAAACAGAGTATTTAAAAATCAAACCTTGGGCCAGGCATGGTGGCTCACACCTGTCATCTTAGCACTCTGGGAGGCTGAGGTGAATGGATTGCCTGAGTTCACAGATTTAAGACCAGACTGAGCCAGAGCCAGACCTTGCCTCTAAAAAACAGCTGGGCATTGTGTTGCGACAGGCACCTGTAGTCCCAGCTACTTGGGAAGTTGAGGCAGGAGGATCACATGAGCCCAAGAGTTTGAGGTTGCTTTGAGCTATGACACCACAGCACTCTACCAAAAACAACTGAGTGAGACTGTCTCTAAAAATAAATAAATAAATAATAAAATTAAAAAAAAACTGGACACACTGAAGGAGGAGAGAGGGAAGGGGCTGGCAGTGGCAGCTTTAAAAAAATAAATTAAAAAAACTTTGCAATTTAACCCTTAATAAAAATTTTGAAAAAACAGAAGGACTAAATGAAACCACCTCTGAGGCTCAGCGTGCAGGGCACAGTGGTTATGGCGCTGGCCACAGGCACCGAGGCTGGCAGGTTCAAATCCGGCCAGGGCCTGCAAAACAACAATGACTACTGCAACAGAAAAATAGCCAGGTATTGTGGCAGGCGCCTGCAGTCCCAGTTGCTTGGAAGGCTTAAGCCCGAGAGTTTGAGGTTGCTGTGAACTGTGACACCGTGGCACTCTACCGAGGGTGACAAAGTAAGACTCTGTCTCAAAAAAAAAATTAAAATAAATAAATAAATAAAACCACCTCTGAGTTACCACCCCTGCACTTTCTTTTCTTTTTTTTTAAGAGACAGAGTCTCACTTTATCACCCTGGGTAGAGTGCTGTGACGTCGCAGCTCACAGCAACCTCCAACTCCTGGGCTTAGGTAATTCTCGTGTCTCAGCCTCTCGAGTAGCTGGGACCACAGATGCCTGCCACAATGCCCAGCTATTTTTTGTTGCAGTTCGGCCAGGGCGGGTTTGAACCCACCACCCTCGGTATATGGGGCCCACCCTCGGTTATGGGGCCGGCACCCTACCCACTGAGCCACAGGTACCGCCCACCACCCCTGCACTTTCAGTACTAGCTTCCAGAATACCTCCTTTCACCCTTTTCCCTATATTTCCTGTAATAAGTTGAATGCTGGCCCACATTTCAGAATGGGCAAATACAACCTTACTTAGAAAGAGTCATTACAGATATAATTAAATTGAAGATCTTGACATGAGCTCCCTCTGGATTACTGAGGGGGCCCCTAAACCTAGCAATAAGGATCCTTAATGGAGGGAGAAGACACTGAGAAGGGAGGAGGAGGCCTGTGAGGATGGAGGCAGAGATTGGAGTCTGTGGCCATAAGCCAATCAACGCCTGAGCCACCAGAAGCAGGAAGAAGCAAGGAAGCATTCTCCCCTAGAGACTGGAGAGTGTGACGGTACCAACACCTTGATTTTAGATTTCTGGCCTCCAGAACTGAGAGAGAAAAAATTTCTATTGTTGTAAGCCAAAGAGTTTGTGGCAATTTGTTACAATAGCTCTCTGAAACTAGTGCACTTCTCTTTTTGTATAAATAGATGCAATACTAGTAGGGGTTTGCTTCTTGTTTTTCTACTACTTTATATCATAACCATTTTTCTAAATTTTTACTTTTTAACCCTAATTTTTAACGTTTCTTCAAAGTCAGGCGTATAAGATGTTTTCAGTTTGCGTTTTGGGAAGGATCTGCCGCGTGCAGGTAGCTGTCTCCAGGCCTTGCAAAGTTGATGCTTAATCTTGACACTTGTGAGCGCACCCAACTCCACCCTGCTGCAGTCAGAGCCACACCTGTCCTGCCTGGGGGCTGAGGGAGGCTCCCAGGCTCCAGGGCGGTGCCGGCCTTGGAGAGCCTCGCCACTCACCCGCATATCCTGCTGCCTGGCTCTCACATCGTCCAGCGCTCTCGATGCCCCATTGATCTGACTGTACATGACAGTTACTTTATGCCTCAGCTTGGTCTGCGGAGAAAAAAAACAAGGGTGAGAGAGCTCCTCTTTGGCCCAGCCCCCACAAGCACCCAACCCCACGAACCACTCCGTGAATCCACTCGATGGTTATTTCTGCCACCCCTGAGCCTTGCCTATTTACCGCTTTTTGAAGCATTCTCATATTTACTGCCTTTAGTCTTTTTAGGGGGACAGGACAGTAAGGAAGTCAAGAGTACAGGATTTAGAGCTGGACAGAACGGGGTTCAAGCCCCAATTCCCAGCTGTGCAACTGTCCCCTCACTTCTGTCTTCTTGGCCACAAAATGGATGCAACCGTTCCCATCTCGCAGGGCTATTAGGAGGGTCGATTGATACGATGTAAGCCCTTAGCACAGTACCCAGATCTTAGTAAGGACATACCAACTGTCAACTTTTATTATTCTGAGTTTCTCCACTACTACACATTTCATAGCTGATGAAAGTTAGGCAAGGGGGACAGCAGGGCAGCTAAGGACAGACCAGATGGTAATAGCAGGTGACATCATTTGCACCAAGACCCCCACTGCAAACCACCAGAACAGGAGGCAAAATATTGGGGGCGAGGGCGGTCCTGCTAAAAGACACTGGAAGAGCAAACAAAGCACAAGACAATGAAACCAAGATCCAGGAGAAGGACCCAGAGAACTAAGTCTCATATCACATATCGCTCTGTCCAGAGGCATCTGACAATCCCAGAAGAAAAGTGAGAAAGCCTTTGTCAGCTGTAGGGAGGCAGAGATGGAAGTTAGAACAGGCTCACCTGGCCACCAACCGCTAGGAATAAGATGAATTAGCCCACGGGGAATGAAGGGCAGCTGAAAATGCACTCAATTCCTAGAACTAAATTCAGGTAATCCAGAAGGCCCCTGGCTACCTCCAGAAACAAAGGCAAAATAGTCCAGGAAGGAGGAGCATAGCATCCTCATATTATTCCTATCCATTTTCATAATCCATATCTCTTATCTCCCTGCTTAGCTGAAATGCTGGGGCACAGAAATGGGAAGGGAAATGACCAGCACCGTCGCCACAGAAATAGCAGCCAGTGTTTACCGCGTACTCACTGCGTGCCAGACACTGTGCTAGTGCTTTACATGTATTAACTTAAAGCTAAAAACAATACTATGGGCTGCAATTGGTAGCTCACGCCTATAATCCCACAGGTGTCCTCAAACTACGGCCCGCAGGCCACATGCAGCCCGCCAGGTGTTTTTGCTGCCGCTGCCTGTCCTGCTTAGCAGCTGACTCGTCCCGGGGCCCACAGTCCGGCCCTCCAACAGTCTGAGGGACAGTGAACTGGCCCCCTGTTTAAAAAGTTTGAGGACCCCTGCGGAGGCCGAGGCAGGTGTATTGCCTGAGCTCACAAGTTCAAGACCAGCCTGAGCAAGAGTGAGACCTTGTCTCTTAAAAAAAAAAAAAAAATAGCCAGGCATTGTGGCGGGCGCCTAAAGTCCCAGCTACTCAGGAGGCTGAGGCAAGAGAATCACTTGAGCCCAAGAGTTTGAGGTTGCTGTGAGCTGTCACCGCACTCTACCAAGGGCAACAAAATGAGACTTTGCCTCAAAACAAAACAAACAAACAAACACAAAAAACAACACTATGAAGTGAGAATGACTCAGTCTTTACAGATGAGGACACTGAGGCACAGAGCCAATTAAATGACCTGCCACACTGTTATCAACTGGCACAGCTAAGATCCTGGCATTAAAATTACAGACCAAGGACCAGGCATGGTCACTCTTGTCTGTAATCCTAGCATGTAAGAAGGCCAAGGCAAGAGGATTGTTTGAGGCAAGAAATTTGAGACCAGTCTGAGCAAGAGCAAGACCCTGTGTCTACAAAAAACAAAACTTAGTTGGTCAAAGTGGTGTGCACCTGATGCCCCAGCTACTCAGGAGGCTGAGGCAGGAGGATTGCTTGAGCCCAAAAATTTAAGGCTGCTGTGAGCTATGTATGATGAGCTGCATTCTAGCCCAGGCAACAGTGTGAAACCCTGTCTCCAAAAAAAAAAAAAAAAAAAAGGTAGACATTTCCCAAAAATTGAGCACGCTGGGCATTTCTAGGAAAAAAAGGCCATTTCCCTTCCCCTAACTTGTTGGCTGCACACACTGTGGCCCTCCCTTCCATTTCCTGCCTCTTCCACTCTACCCAAGATATTCCAGGCTGAACCTAATCTTGAATCTAGATTTGAACAAGCCAGTGACTGTCACATGTTAAGAAGTGGAAGCAGGGACCAAGGCTGTGCTGACCTGACCTAGGCAATACTGTGGCATTGCCCCTTAACCTGGCCTCTAACAGTGGCTGAGATAAGGTACAGGTCAAAGGTTGGGCCCAGACAGATGTGGCCTTGCTGGTCTCAGAGCAGGAAGAGATCTCAGAATACCTGAGGTTGCCTCCTGCTTCATTTCCAAGAGCTCTGCTCTTACCACTGCACCCTGAACCCTGGATTTTAGAAGATTTTGTCTACCATCAATCAGACACCTATGACCTCTCACCATGAACAGGGACCCACATGCCACCAGACCAAAGGAAAGCAGCTTGAGGATTTTGGTAGCTACAATATTCCCTAATCAAAGGTAAAGAACGTTTTGAAGTTCTGAGGATGCCTGCAAAAACTAGACTTGGGTCCTCCACAGTGGACACTCCCAGTTCCAAGTCTGCCCCACACCAGTGGCCAAAACAAGCCAGGCAACCCAGGTTGGGGGCTGGGACTGGCCTTGCCAACAGCAGCGAGCAGCAGCAGAGCTCACAGAAGAGACCTATTAAAAGATTGGGTAAGGGGGCAAGAGAATGGCAGATGGAGGCCTGTAACAAGGGTTAAAAAGCTGGGCTTGCACAGCACACAACGTTGGACAGACTCCCACTCTGGCTTCACTCAGGCTAACCGTCTCCTTTGAAGACATAAGAACAGTCCTTGTTCTTCCTGACAGTACTATGAGAGTGAAATAAAATCAGCCAATGCTGTGGGAGCTTACACGGACAAAACAAAAGGTGGTTTGATTTCATCCTCTGCTTCGAGTTCTTAAAATGTCCTTAGGAATCCACTAGCTCCACCTTCTCACTATACTGATGAAGACCCAAGTCCAGGAGCCAAAACGTGTGCTCAAAAGTCACACAGAACGGGAGAGGGGGATGGGGGGGACAACACTGAGGTGCACTGAGTGTTGGCTCTCCTTTGGCTCAGATCCAGAGATTGCAGAAACTCTACCCCTGCTTTCCTCTCAGTCTTTTTAATAACGACCCGCCCTGATCAGCAGAACTTTCCAGCCTCTGCTTACATGACCAAAGGCTACTGCTTCCACGATTTCAAGTCTTTGGGAACGCACAGTGCTCTGACTCTATAGACCTGGATAAGAGGCTGGTCCATGGGGAGAAACCGCAAACTGGAATCAGACCAAGCTGGGTCCCAATGTCTGCATGGCCACTTACTGCATTAGCTCAAGCTAAGTTAACTTCTCTGGACCTCAGTATCCTCAACAATATCCACCTCTTGGATGCTGCCAGGATTTAATGAGGGAAAAGAGATAACCCCAGGGTTCATATTTGACATTCAAAACCCTCTACTAAATACCATCAGACAAGGACAGGTTTAAGGCAAGCAACTTCACATGTGTCTTCAGTTGTCCCTTCTGTAAAATGAGTGTGTGTGTGGGGGTGGAAGGTGGGTGATGGGAGAGGGCTACGTGATCCCAAGATCTCAGGCCCAGCAAGGCGCACCTCCCCAAGGAATCCAGGGTACGGCAGAGATAGCCACCGTGTGGGCGGTGCCTGTGGCTCAGTTAGTAGGGTGCCGGCCCCATATACCGAGAGTGAGGGGTTCAAACCCTACCCCAGCCAAACTGCAGCAAAAAAATAGCCCGGCGCTGTGGCAGGCAACTGTTATCCCAGCTAATCGGGAGGCTGAGGCAAGAGAATCGCCTAAGGCCAAGAGCTGGAGGTTGCTGTGAGCTGTGATGGCACAGCACTCTACCAAGGGCGACAAAAGTCAGACTCTGTCTCAAAAAAAAAAAAAAGAGAGAGAGAGAGAGAGAGCCACGGTGACCCTCTCGCCCCTAAGGGGTCACTCCTACCTCCAGGTCGGTGCTGGCCTGGCTCAGGGACACGGGCGAGCAAGGTTTGTGCTCAACCAGGCATATGTGGCAGATACACGCGCTGTGCTCCGGGCAGAAAAACTCCCGCAGCCGGTTGTGCTGGGGGCATTTGCGGCGCAGCAAGTCTGCAACAGGGGGCTGCAACAGGTGGTCCTGGAAGGCGGGGCTGTCCAAATGCGGCCGCAGGTGCTCTTGGCAGAAGGAGGCCATGCACACCAAGCACGTCTTCACCGCGGCCTCCTTCAGGCAGTGGTCGCAAGCCACCCGCACGCCCGTGCTGGGGGCCGCGGCGCGGGCAGGCGGCGTCCAGTCGTCGGCGGGCACTTCCCGGGCCAGCTCGGCTTGCAGGAACTGCTCCACCACCGCGCACAGCACCGTGTTCTTGTGCAGCTCCGGCCGGGAATGGTAGACGGCGCGGCAATGCGGGCACAGGTATGGCCCGCCCGGGCCGGCCCACGTCTCGTTCAGGCACGACCTGCAGAAGTTGTGGCCGCACGGGGTGGTGACCGGCTCCTTGAAGGGCTCCAGGCAGATGGAGCATGACAGCTCGTCGGCCAGGGGGTACAGCTCCGCCATGGCGCTGCTGAGGCGACGAGACGAGACACGCTGGAAGTGCGACCGCGACTGCCGTCCCAGCCCCTAGGCCGCCGAGGAAACGAAACCGAGTCGCGGAGGGCGGGCCGGGCGGCTTCCAGGAAGTCACGTGGGGGCGGGGGGCGGCCCCTACAGGCTGCGGGACGGCGCCAGGGTGGGCTCTGCGCGCAGCCCGGGGGCTTCAGGTCGTCCTCGGGGCTCCGGGGGCCTTCTGCGGCCACTCTGCCGACGAGGAAACCGACGCGTTCGGTGCAAACCTCGGACCCGGGTCAGAGCCCGTGTCCAGTCGGGCTTCCGCACAAACTTGCGCCAGGAGCGGGTCTTTCCAGAACTCCTGCAAGACTGTAGATGCACGGATGTCCCCACCGTCCCGCTAGCCCGACAGCTTTTAAAAAATAACAACTGGAGGAGGCGCGGTGGCTCACACCTGTAATCCGAGACCCCGGCTCTACTGAAAATAGAAAATCTAGCCAGGCGTTGTGGCGGACACCTGTAGTCCCAGCTACGTGGGAGGCTGAGGCTAGAGGATCATTTGAGCCCAGGAGTTGGAGGTTGCTGTGAGCTATGATGCCACTCTACTTCAGTCTGGGGCAACCAAGTGAGACTCTGGCTAAAAAACAAAAACTGTAGGAACTGTTAAACGACACGGCTATTTATTTATTTATTATTTTTAACCTTTCTCTTAACTTTCTTACCTCATCCTGACACTCACATTTCAGCACCCTATACCAGAGACTTGAACCCACACTCAGACTTAAACTTGGTGATTTCTTTCCATCCAAGAATCCATCATTTCTTTTTTTGTTGTTATTTTGCCATTTCTTCTTTCCTGAAATTTGGAGACGACCCGCTTAACAAAGGTTCTCTCTCTCTCTACACACACACATACTGGAACTTTGGAATGTAAACATTTTTCTCAAAATTATTGAGATTATTTCCTTTATTTTTGACACATCTTATTTTATTTTTATTTTTTAAAAGGGTGAGGGGTTTTTTCACCTTTTTTTTAGAAACAGAGTTTCACTTTACTGAGTGCCATGGCAGCTGTCACACAGCTCACAGCAACCTCCAACTCCCCAGCCAAGCGATTCTCCTGCCTCAGCCTCTGATTAGCTGGGATTACAGGTGCCCACCACAACACCCGGCTATTTTTTTGTTGCAGTTTGGCCAGGGCCAGGCTGGAACCCACCACCCTCAGTATATGGGGCTGGCGCCCCACTCACTGAGCCACAGGCACTGCCCAATACATCTTATTTTATTCAGGTAACAGTCTGATCACACATGGTCCACTCAAATAATAATTTACATGTCATCAGATGTTAAAGCTTGGTCTTCAAACATCATAGCCCATGATGGCCACGCTTGCAGACATAAAACTACATCCACACCTATGCTCTTGCAGACATAAAACTACATCCACACCTCTGTGGCCACCAAACCACTCAGCACAGCTTCCTCAACTGTGAGCTGTTTGAAGCACTATTGACTATTTTTTTCAGGCTCTGAAAAGCTCTAGGGATCTTAGTGGGGGTTGGAGGAACCAGGTCAACCTTGGCATAGTACCAAAATATGGCCAGTCGAGGCTTCAAATAAGTCACAGCAGCATTCACCAGTGCCAGAGCCTTCTCTGCAAAGTTACAGACAAATTGAGCCATGGTGCTAGGAGCACTTATTTCCTTTCATTGTTTCTTTGGCTTTGTTTATCTTCCCTCTGACCTAACTTCAGGAAACATAGTGGATGAGACACTAGAAGTGTTCAAGAGAGAGGATGAGGTGGTAGCAAAGTGAAAGCTTGTGTTTGGGGAAGGGTTAATTGGAGTTTGCATGGGAGGCAGGGTGGGTAACAAAAAAGAGGAAAAGGTAAGACTCTTAGATTACTTTGTAATAGCTACTATTCATAGGGTATCTGCTGTGTGCTGGATAAATCACATATGCTATCTCTTATAATCCTTGCAAGTCAGTTTTTTTTTTTCTTTTGAGACAGTCTCACTTGTCCCCCTCCATAGAGTGCTCTGGTATCACAGCTCACAGCAACCTGAAACTCTCAAATGATTCTCTTGCCTCAGCCTCCTGAGTAGCTGGGACTACAGCTGCCCGCCACAACACCCGGCTATCTTTAGAAACAAAGTCTCTGGCTCAGGTTGGTCTTGAACCTGTGAGCTCAGGCAATCCACCCGCCTAGGCATTCCAGAGTGCAAGGATTACAGGCATGAGCCGCCATGCCAGCCACAAGTCAGTCATTTTTATAGATGAGAGTCACAACTTAACATTAAGCAAGACGGATTCCAGCTCAGAACTGCTGGCCTGTACATATGTTGTCATTCCTGGTTTCCCTAATTCTTATCCTCCAGGCTTCTATTCTCCCAAGACCGTTTACCTCCTTTGTCCTCTTGCACATTTTGTTGTTGTTCAAATGGAGAGGAGGCGGACGGGAGGATGAGGGGTAGGAAATGAAGCCTTATACATAGTGTCTCATTTCACCATAAAATCATCTCACGTGACAAATGAGAAAATGGAGGCTTAGAGAACTAAATAACTTGCCTAGGACTGTGGGTGTTGGGACCCAGCCTGATTTCAGAAGCAAACGGTTTCCTACCGTGAAATGCTGCCTCCCAAGGGAGGAGTAGAGCCGTTTCCAGGAAGTACGCACTGTGAAATCCCCTCTGGCCTATTTGTCATGAGTAGGGTGGCCTGGTGACTCATGCCAGAATGTGGAATTTGCTTCCCCAGCTAATGGTTAGACAGTGAGGATGACTAGGAGGGCCATACTTTGTCAAGTTCCATGCAGGGAACAATGGACACCTTGAAACCCCCACACCTTGAAATTAAAAAACAAGCCAATGGCTTGGTGCTCGTAGCACAATGGTTATGGCGCTGGCCACATGCAGGGAGGCTGGCAGGTTCGAACCCAGCCCAGACAAGCTAAAACAATAATGACAATCTACTGCAGGAACAGAGTGAGCACTAAAGGAACAGAATGTGAGTCAAGGCTCAGCACCTGTAGCTCAACTGGCTAAGGCGCCAGCCACATACACCTGAGGTGGCTGGTTCGAATCCAGCCTGGACCCACCAAACAACAATGACGACTGCAACTGAGAAAAAAAATAGCCAGGCATTGTGGCAGGTGCCTGTGGTCCCAGCTACTTGGGAGGCTGAGGCAGGAGACTCGCTTGAGCCCAGGAGTTGGAGGTTGCTGTGAGCTATGATGCCATGGCACTCTACCCAGGATGACAGCTTGAGGGTCTGTCTCAAAAAAAAAAAAAAAGAATGTGAGTCAAATCTAGGCCTGCCTCCTAATGTTGGGGACAGACAAAAATTAAAGCA
The DNA here is from genome assembly GCA_963575145.1 of Galago senegalensis. Taxonomy (NCBI): domain Eukaryota; kingdom Metazoa; phylum Chordata; class Mammalia; order Primates; family Galagidae; genus Galago; species Galago senegalensis. The sequence goes on along the minus strand of CAUYTI010143640.1, from coordinate 4,935 downwards.
GTGAAGGGGAATACAGGGAGAGGCCAGTTCCTGCTAGGGTTATGGATTCCTCATCTGCAAATCAGGAAGCCGGAGAATAGCTTCTATATGGGGTGTTGTGGAAACAGAATGAAGCTCACACAAAAGCCACTGGTACAGGCAGGACTGAGGCATCGTGAATGTTAATCCTTGTTATGGGCTTATGGAGGCCCGGGGACTGTCCCTGGGCTGGAAGGTGTGTTTATCAACAGTAACCTCAGTAGAACAAAGTCCTTAAGTCAAATATGACCCAGCTGGTCACCTAGGAGCTATGTGGCCTAGTCTGCCCATAGTGCAGATGGCTGACTGTCTTAATCAGATTCCCACCCTGCATCTGTAGGCTGGGAAAACTAGGTGGAGCAATAAACCTTGTCTGCAAATATAATTTGCCTATTATTTCCATCAGTGCCATTTCATAGCATTTAAGGCCAGATGTCGGTGTGGTACTGGCACCCAGTGTTCCAGTCATCAATCTCTTATGAAGGACATCTGCTTCTGTTCTCATCTGAAAGATAGCCAAGAAGTCTAAGAGACCTGAGAGCATACACCTGGCTAGAGACAGGGATCCAGGCCACCTGGGATCCAGGCCTCTTGACTTTTAGATTCTCCATGTATGGAAAAAACAGTTGTGCCCGTGCCCCCCACACCTTGAAATTAAAAAACAAGCCAGTGGCTCAGCGCCTGTAGCACAATGGTTATGGTGCTGGCCACATACATGGAGGCTGGTAGGTTCGAATCCAGCCCAGGCCAGCTGAAACAATAATGACAACTGCAACAAAAAATAGCTGATCATTATGGCAGGTGCCTATAGTTCCAGCTACTTGGGAGGCTGAGACAAGAGAATCACTTAAACCCAGGAATTTGAGGTTGCTGTGAGCTGTGACACCATAGCACTCTACTGAGGTGAGACTCTGTCTAAAAAAAAAAAAAAACAAACAAGCAAATAAACCAAAAAATATTCTTTTTTCTTTCAAAACACAGTCTCACTTTGTCATCAGGGCTAGAGTGCAGTGGCACTGCAAACTCACACTCTTGGGCTCCAGCAATCCTCCTACCTAAGCCTCCCAAGAAGTTGGGGCTAGGGCATGCACCACCAAGCCCAGTTCATTCTTCTATATTTTTTTAGAGACAGAATCTCACTTGAGTTCAAGCTTATCTTGAACTGTGTTGGCCTCCCAAAGTGGGCCAATTACAGGTATGAGCCAATTCTCCTGAACTGGTCCTGGGCTTTTCTTTTGGGCAAGAGTTTTGACTACTCAGTCAATCTTCTTAAGTCTATTCAGATTTTCTATTTCTTCTTAAGTTTTCATTTTTTTTTTTTTTGAGACAGAGTCTCACTTTGTCACCCTTGGTCACAGCTCACAGCAACCTCCAGCTCCTGGGCTTAGACGATTCTCTTGCCTCAGCCTCTGGAGTAGCTGGGACTACAGGAGCCTGCCACAACACCCGGCTACTTTTGTTGTTGTTGTTGTTGCAGTTTGGCTGGGGCCAGGTTCAAACTCGCCACCCTCGGTATATGGGACCAGCGCCCTACTCACTGAGCCACAGGCACTGCCTTCTTCTTAAGTTTTGTTAGTTAAATTTCTAAGAATGTAACCATTTAATCTATGTTATCTAATTTACTGGGGATGCAATTATTCATAATATTCCTTTATAATACTTCTTATTTCTGTAAGGTTAGTAGTAATAGCCTCACTTTTTTTCTGATTGTAGTTAATTGGAATGCTCTTTTTATTATTTTTCTATCTAGCTCAAGTTTTGTCAATTCTGTTGATCTTTCCTAAGAACCAACTTATGGTCACTATTGAGTTTATTTTTCTTTTATCTGTTTCCTTCCTTTCCACTCTATTCTTTGTAATTTCCTTCCTTTGCTCCCTTGAGTTTTGTTTTCTCTTCTTTTTCTACCTTTCTGCCTTTTATTAGGTTGGCAAAGCTTTTTCTACTCCTCATTTATAGAGTGTTTCCATCATGAAAGGGTATCAGATTTGGTCAACAAAGTTGATTTGAGGTTATTGATTTGAGATCTTTCTCCTTTTTTCAATATAGGCATTTATAGTGACATTTCCTTCTACGCATGTTTTTGGCTATATTCCCGGAGAGTTTTTTTCTTTTTTTGAGAAAGAGTCTCACTTTATTGCCCTCGGTATGGTGCCACAGCTCACAGCAACCTCCAGCTCCTGGGCTTAGGTGATTCTCTTCCCTCAGCCTCCCAAATAGCTGGGACTACAGGCACCCGCCACAATGCTGGGCTGTTTTTTTGTTGTTGTTGCAGTTTGGCCAGGGGCCAAGTTTGAACCCGCCACCCTCGGTATATGGGGCTGGTGCCCTACCCACTGAACCACAGGCACCGCCCAAGGAGTTTTGTGCATGTGTTTAGTATTCAAACTATTTTCTAATTTCCCTTGTGACTTTTATTTTGACCCACTGGCTACTTAGTAGTATATTGTTTAAGTTCCACATTTTTTTTTTTAGAGACAAAGTCTCACTTTGTTGCCCTGGGTAGAGTGTCATGGCCGCACAGTTCAGGGCTCTAGTGATTCTCTTGCATCAGCCTACTGAGTAGCTGGGACTACAGGCACCTGTCACAAGGCCCAGCTATTTTTTGTTGCAATTTGGCTAGGGCCAGGTTCAAACCTGCCACCCTTGGTATATGGAGCTGGGGCCCTACTCACTGAGCCACAGGCACCGCCCCCACATATTTCTTAATTCCTCAGATTTCCTTGTGTTATTATGTATTTATAGACGGTTGGTCTAGGGATTACAATAGGCATTTTTTTTTTTTGAGACAGAGCCTCATTTTGTCACCCTCAGTAGAGTGCTATAGCATCATAGTTCACAGCAACCTTAAACTCTTGGGCCCAAGCAATTCTCATACCTCAGCCTCCTGAGTAGCTGGGACTACAGGCGCCCACCACAAGGCCCAGCTATTTTTAGGATGTAGTTGGCCTGGGCTAGATTCGAACCTGCCAGCTCTGGTGTATGTGGCTGGCACCCTAGCCACTGAACTTCAGGTGCCAAGCCACATTAGGCATCCTTAACTTAGTGGGTCATTCTACTATCCTCTGTTCTTTACTATTTGTGATTAAGTCAGCTGTCATTTGTATTGGGGTTCTCCTGCATGTAATAGATCTTGTTACCTCTAGTGGCTTGGAGATCATCTCTTTAACTTTGGTTTCAGCATTTTAGCCATAATGTGCCTAGGTGTCATTTTCTTTGAATTTATCCTGCTTGAGATTTGCTGAGATTCTAGGATTTGTAACGACACATGTATTTTTCTCCAAATTTGGATGTTTTGGCTCAGTGGCTAGGGCACCAGCCACATATACCGGGGCCCAGCCCAGGCCAGCTAAACAACAATGATAAATGCAACAAAAAAAGAGCCAGATGTTATGGCGGGTGCCTGTAGTCCCAGCGACTTGGGAGGCTGAGTCGAGAATCGCTTAAGCCCAAGAGTTTGAGGTTGCAGGGAGTTGTGATGCCACTGCACTCTCCTGAGGGTGACATAGACTCTGTCTCAACAAAACAAAACGAAATAAAACGATGAGATACCATTTATTAGAATAGCCAAATCCAGAACACTGACAACAACAAAAACTGGCAGGGATGTAAAACAACAGGAACACGTCCGTTTTGGGTAAGGATTCAAAACAGTACAGCAACTTTGGAAACAGCTTGGCAGTTTCTTAAAAAATTAAACATACTTTTTATCACACTCCTTGGTATTTATCCTAGTGAAATGAAAACTTATGTCCACACAAAATCTGCACATGCATTTTTACGGCAGCTTTATTCACCATTGCCAAAACGTGGAACCTGTTGTAAATTACGGCCTTTGAGCGATGATGTGTTGTCGGATTAGAGGCTTAAGAGTAGACCAACCCTCTCCACGTGTCTGCTGTGTGCTAGGGTCTAGCCTAGTAGGATTCTGACTTTTGGCTGAGTCTGAGGACAGGTTAGGCTGGTGCGACGAGGGAAGACACCCCGGTATCATCCAGCTCAGATGTGACCCAACTCTGATTTCAAAACCCATTTTCTTTTCATTATGTCAGTAGTTCTCCAAGTGTGATCTGTGGACTCCTGCCTTCAAGACCATTTTAGGGATCTGCAAAGTCAAAGCTAGTAAGATGTTTTTTGTCTTGTCACTGCATTGAAGTTTGCAGTGATGGTGGGAGAGCAATAAGCAACGAAGTATTGAACTTCACGGATCTTCCTGGAGCCAGTGGCACTGCTGGGTCACCCATTCACAGGAGTGGGAAAAAAGGTAAGTAGTAACAATTATTGTTATTAACCCTTGACCCTTAAAGACACACCTCTTAAGTACACCCACAGCATTTCTGCTGCATTCCATAATAAAATGGCTGCGTCAGAGGCCAGGCACGGTGGCTCATGCCTATAATCCCAGCACTCTGGGAGGCAGAGGTGGGTGGATCGCCTGAGCTCCTGAGATCAAGACCAGCCTGAGCCAGAGTGAGACCTCATCTCTAAAAATAGCCTGGCATTGTGGCAGGCACCTATAGTCCCAGGTACTCAGGAAGCTGAGGCAAGAGAATCGCTTGAGCCTAAGAGTTTGAGGTTGCTGTGAGCTGTGACGCCAGGGCATTCTACCGAGGGTGACAAAATGAGGCTCTGTCTCAAAAATAAAAACAGCTGTGTCAAAGAAAAGCACTTATAGAATTGTTCGATCTGTGAGCTGAACCTGCCGTATTTTTTGTGGCATACCATTTTTACTTGAAATAATTATGGAAAGAAAACTTGTGGTCATTCAGACTTGAGCACTGGCTCGGCGCCTATAGCTCAACTGGCTAAGGCGCCAGCCACGTACACCTAAGGTGGCGGGTTTGAATCCCCAGCCCGGACCCGCCAAACAACAATGACGGCTGCAACCAAAAAATAGCCGGGCGTTGTGGCGGGCGCCTG
>CAUYTI010143639.1:0-32941 GCA_963575145.1 Galago senegalensis | reverse complement strand
GCATTTGTTAGGTAAAGTCCCTCTTACAATTGTGTCTTGCCCCCAGAAGGTGTGTCACATACTGAGACCCCACCCCTCCCTCCTTCCTTCTCTCTTCTCTACCTTTCTCCCACCTCCCTCCCTCCTTCTCTCTCCCTCTGCTTTTTGCTTCTAAAAGTTAACACGTTGCATGATTTATATAAGATATCCTTTCCTGCTCTGAAGTATTGACTTATAGTTCTTACTGAAAGTATCTTTTTTTTTTTGCCCTTTAGAGAGACAATAGGGAGAATGAGAGAGAGAGAGATGTTTCCTTCTACTTTAAAGCAAAGCAGGGTTAACACTGGTCCCTGGAGCTCCAGTGGGAGTGAGATCAGTGTTTATAGAATCAGACAGTGTACAGCTGGAAGAGCAGCAGGGCCTGACAAATCTAAGGTCCCCAGTGAGGATGGTTAGGTTACCCTATGATATGCAGGTGACAGGGCCCTGTTAGGCATAGAAGAAAGATATTCGGCCTCATTCTGTAACTTAGCAGTTTTCCAACCAGTCTTGATTATGTATATTTGGGGACTCCCAAAATAACCAGGTGACATATAAAGGGCCTGAGCCTTTTGATCAGATGCGAGAAAGTACCAGCGATCAGACTACATTATGACCCATGACCACTGAATTATACTTGTCACAGAGATGTCTGTTTCTCCAAGTTCAGTCACTGAATCCCAGTCTTCCTGTGCAGAACATTTCAAAGGTGAACCCTCCTGCAGTTTTCCTTCTTCTGCAAATGCTCCTTACTGGGCATTGTTCTAATAAGGAGAGTTTCAATATGCGTCTGTCATTCTAGGAGGGAAATGATAATTGTCTAGAAGTCTCTTTCCTTACTCAGTTTTCCATCCAAGGTTTTATACTATTTCTTCTGATCTATGTACTTTCTCCATTTTTTCCTCTCCTTCCAGAGCCTAAGGTACTGGGACAGCAGGTGGAGTCATAACCCCTCCCATGTTGGTAAGGCGGGGCCAGCAGTGGCACTTACTGCGCTCTTGCCCACTTCTATGCATTGTCTTGCAAGTACCACTTGCCATTAAATTTGCAACAGGTGTCTGTGAGTGGGCTCTGGGCTTCCTGCTACCGGATTTGTTTCTTATACTTTGGACAATAGCTGGGGACACTGGCAGCTGGAAATATAAAGAATAAAGATTAATGTATGATTAAATAGCCCTAGACCTTAAAATAGCATTTGTATGCACGAACAACTTCCTGTCAGATGAAAGACTGTTTATTATGTCCTTATAAAGGCAAAAGCCTTTCTTCACTTGGGAGCTTTTGCAAGATTGCTTTTGACTGAGGCAGCATGCGTCTGATCTATGGCACATGTAGTTGTGACAATCATGGCCCCTAGAAACACATGTGCTCTAGGGAAATTTGTTACTAAAAACTAGGATTCTTTGCAATATCGCTTCACTATGTAAAAGTCTTCTGAGTGTGTTTATGAACCATGACGGTGATATTTAGCAAAAAAAATTTAAAGACAGTAAGTCAATTTTTAAGTAGTTATCAGGTGCCATGATAAAATGGAGTTATCATCTCATTTCCACTAGATCTTGAATTAACTCTAAAGTTACTAAAACCAAGGCTAAAATAAGGGAATTTTCTCTGGCAAAAACTGGGTCCTTGTCTCAGAGTATTTCACAGAAGAAAAATATTTAATACACAAATGATGACATGTCCAATACCATTAGTGGTCAGGAAATGGCAAATTTAAACCATAGCCAATACTATTTTTTACCTATGTGATAGGCAAATATTTGAGTCTGATATTATGAACAGGGTCTCAAAACTGTTGGTGCAATATTTGGAAAGTAGAGTGAGATTATCTCCTAGCGTTGAACAGCTGGTACACTATACTCCAGGAATTCTGCTGCTTAGTTGACACCCAAGAAAAACTGACATACCAATAACAGAGGACATAGATTTCAAATGTAGAAATCATTGTAGCAAAAGTCTTGGAAATATGCATCTGTCATTCTAGGTGGGAAATAACCATCACTAAGACTGAGTACTATACACATGATAAAATATGATATATCAACCAAAAATAATGGACTACAAAGACATAAGATAACATAGAAGAATCAACATTTAAAAATATATATATACTTTTACAGAGTGCATATAGATGCAATAATACTACTTTAAAAGAAATCTCAGAAATAAAGAAGCCAGGATTCGGGATCATAGTTACCTCATATCAGTTGAACTTGGGATTGGGATACTGGAGTGAGATGAGTTCAGTGTTAAGGTCCTGGCATTTGCTGGGAGGGGTGCTCATTACATTCATTGAAAATAATTAACTGAAAAACTAATAAAAGCAGGCTATGCATTATTAGTGATAAGTGAGAATTATTGTTGATTACACCATTCTGTCCACTGAACCTGTGGTTGAAAAAAATAAAGATTTTTATTTCTGAATTAAACCATATAGAAAATTCATAATGACTAGAAAGAAGTCAAAAGCACAGAGTTGTTATAGATTTGAACTCTGACTCTGTCCCTAACTGGGTGTATGATCCTTTAACATGTTACCTCCTCGGGGCCTCAGTTTTCTCGTTTGCAAACTGTGGATTATACTGGTGTTTTCATGATAGTGTCATGATGAGCAGTTATTAGGATCACACTCATAAAATGTAACGAATTTAGCACAGCTCTTGGGATAGAGTACTTGAAAAACATTGGCTGATAATGTCCTTCATAGTTGTAGCATCTCCTGCTATGTAGACGGATTAGATTACAATTCAGCTCCTCCTCTTTTTAGTTCTGTTGTAGTTCCCAAGCCTTTCTCGGTTCTCCTAATTACTATACCTTATTTTCACTTTTCAGTCTCATGGTAGGCTGGAGTTCTCACCCCATGCCAACTTTGGAGAACAAAGACTCTTCTCTGTTTGAACTGCAGATCCCTTTCTTTGATCTGTTGTTACCACTAAATCTGTAGTCTCTGTACAAATGGAATCAGGGGGGAAGTCTTTAAGTATATAAGATACTGGCGGATGCTTACAGTTTTTTATTTAGGGAAATTGGGCAATCATATACATGGGAAGATAGAAGGGATGATATGGCTTTTGAGAAAGTAAGTGTGAAAAATAAAATATTGCTTGTTGTTAGGGTTTTTTTTTTTGTAGATAGAATACATTTTGAAAAAGTCTTAAAAAGGTCATGCAGGACATAAAAATATATACTTTTTTTCTATGCCAATCAGAAACAATGCTGGTAGACACAGACTTTCCATTGCTTTGATCTAAAGAGCTCTGTATATTCTATTCCTTCTAAGAACAGGTAAAATGTAGATTAAAAAGTAATTCTCTGATGATAAAGTTCTATTAATATATAGCTGTATGTACAAAAATTACAAATAAGATTTCTGTACTGAAATTTTAACCATGTACAAAATGGGATGCTAATTACATTTTTTAATAATTTGGGGTTCCAAATGCAGCTAAAAGAAACCCTCATGTGGCAAAAATGGAAAGGAATAGAAAGATATATATATAGGTGTGTGTGTTTTGGTATAGTTTCTGGAATTACATTGTTATAATTTTTAAAAAATCCTGCATTAAAATAAAGGATAACAGTTTGCCCTTCCTGAAAAGGGTGAATAAAGAAACGTCTAAACTTCAGTTTAAAAAAAAAAACAAAAACCCTGTATTATAGCAATTTTTCCATTTATCTGTAAAAATCCCCAGTGAAGCTATTTCAAAAGAAATTTTGTGAGACCTCTGCCCTTGGCTCTGTGTGATTTCAATTGAAAATGGCTGTCAGTGATGGTTGAGGCATTGTGGAGCATCGTGGATGCATCCCCAAACTGGGTAGGGATCAAAAAAATGTCCTAGTTTTCAGAAATGGGGAGAAATTTAGGCTCCTCAGACCACAAAATGGAAAATTTGATACTGATACTGCACGAACTTTGAAACAGATTGTCATGGCGAGTCTGTAGAAAGGGAAGAGCATTTTAGTCAGAACAAGATGAATAAGTGCTCCCTTGCCAGACTCACTTCCTTTTGATATAGGGCCACTGAGCTGGCAGATTAAGCAACTCATGGTCTCTCCAATGACTGTGCAGTGGGGTGGGAGGGCAGATATGTTGGAACCCAAAATAGCTTGACAGGATGGAACAATGGGCCAAATCCAGCAAGAGAAAAAATAAAAGGCACAGATATAAAGGCCACCTAAGTTTCACAAGATGTGCAACACTAACCCAGAAGTAGTGGGCAGATTGCAAATCCAACTGGTAGGTTCCAACAGGTTGTGTGCAGCACATGAACAAAACAAGAGGTTGAAAAGGGGCTGTGGGTGTGAGCAGGGGCTGTGTGCATCTAATGATGGTACCACTTCCCAGGTTGCAAAAAGGTACCATTAAAGCAGAAGGATGTGATGCCCAAAAACATACCAGTTATGGTTTTTGCCTAGGAATTCAGTGAGTTGCTGGTAAAGTGTGGTCACCAAGAGTTGGAGAGGGAATTCCTCTAAGTACCATGCAGAGGTAGGCAGTGTCTGGGTTCAAGCTGAGCTGGACATGTTCAGAGCAGAAAGAAGGATGGTGGTAAATCAGAAAATAACTACAAGAGAAAGGAGAAAATCTAGAAGTTAAGATCTATGAGGAAAGAGGCAAAGAAGAGAGAACACTCAGTCTGCCCAAGGGAGGACATAGAAGAGCTGTGATGTGGTCCCCACTAGCAAATCAACCATGAGGGACAGACGCCAGCAAAGCAACGACGTTGGAGGCCAAAAGGAAACTAGAGAATTCTTTTTGCAAAAAGAATTTGGTATTTAAAAACAAAAACACCAATTTTTTTTTACTTTGAGAAAATTCAACATTTTGTTTTGTTCCCCTATTTTTGTAATTTTGTATTTTTTAAATTTAAATAATATGTTGCCTAAAATCAGGGAGCATCACAACCTTTTATGCTCAATTCTTAAGACTGTACAAGATAGAGAACTTCTCTTCAATTAGACTTGTCCAAAACTGGAACAAACAATGCAGTCTTGTGAAGCAGTCTTAGTTCCTTGTCACCCAGGTGTCAAGGCTGAGAGCAGACCCTGCTTCTTGGATGGAAGGAAGAGATTATTTGTTTTTCTAGTTGCTGTAGGTATAGGCCTAGATGTCTTATAAGGTCCCTTCCCGTGTTGAGATTCTATGATTCTGAGAAAAAGCAATTTCCTTTAAGAAAAAGGGCAACTGAGATTACCAATGTCATTGAGTTTTTCTAAAGAATTCCAGAAATAAAGAGAGAAGCGTAATCCTTGTGATGCAAGAATCTGGATGTGCTTGATATTTTCTTCTCTCTTTTAAGCAATTTACTAGTAGTCTCTTCATGAATCTTCTTCTCCGTGCTTGAGATTTGAGACATGATACTGCAAGGTCTTGGGTTTGATCTTGGTAAGGACTAGTTAGTGCTGAAAGACTTGACTTTGGCACAAGCACATCACCTTACAGCTACTCTGTGCTGTGCATCTTATTGAGCCCTGCGACCTTCTTGACCGAGTATGCTCAGCTTTGCATGTAGGCAATGGAAGATGAGTGAATGAGTTAGTATTTCTTTCCCACTAGAAACACAGTGCAGAACCTTGTCCTCCATCTATGTGGGGTAGTGGCATCATCTTCTATTTATTCTTGTCACAATAAGACTGTCATTCAGAGGGGACCGTCCCTTTGATTAGAGTTTGGATTTATTTTATAGAAATATCAAATATGTATGTCCTGATGCCACAAAAAGAAAAAAGAAGAAAAAAATACACCGGAAGATTAGATTAGAATAGAAAAGAATGTGATTTTTCTTGGTTACATCCTTGTCCTATTTACTGTAGGGGAGAGGACAGAATAGCTGATGAGATAGCAATTAAAGAAGGAGACAAAGCCACTCAGAGTTCACCATGCCCTAGATATGCTCTGGCCTCTGCTATCTACTTGGCTCTTAATCTCACCGTGAGCTGTGCTAGGAACATGGGAAGATCAGCTATGGGGCAAGCTATATTGTGGAATACCCTTATTCTAGGGAGACAAAATAAAACATTCAAAAGTAGCCTTGAAAAACAAGCAAAATCATAACAGCACAGCCTAAGGATATGTGCGGACAAAAAAAGGGGGGCTGTGCACCCACTTAGTTTTAATTATTTGCCTTACATCTCCCTACAGTGGCTTTTTCCACATGTGTTGGCAGGGCAAGGGTGAGTAGTTATCTGGGAATACTGTTCTAATTTTACACGAGTTATAATCTCAGAAACAGCCTGAAGTCCTTGTTGTTGACCAAAGATCAGGCAGAACAGAACTTCACAGCAGGGTGGACCTGGAACAAACAGGGTCATTGGAACTTGATGCATCGGAGGAGCAAAGTTAAAGTTGGGGGAACTTTTGAGATGGTGAGGTGTCCCTGCAAAGTCAGAGTGTTTTTACAACTGAACAGCAGGTGTGAGTGAAGTGTGTTTTGCACACAGCATACTCCATTGTTGATTGATTGAACTCTTAGACTTAGCCACGTTCTGTGCCAGCTTGTGCCAAGAACACAAAATCTTACCCAGTAAGGGAAATAAATCACTAGTGTTTTGTACCTAAGCAACAAATTGTTAGGTAACATGAACCTTGAACTTTTATCCCTTAATCTAAGTAGAGCTTCGCCTCTGGACCTGCACGGAGAGTTATGTAACTTGCTGCTTAAGCCTCTTTGTGTGTGGTGTGGTGTTGATCGAAGTCATCTCTGTGGTTACCTCCTAACCTTGGACATTACACAGAGCTTTGGAGGAGTAGCTGGATGGTGTTTTACGAGTCTTAGACTGTGTGTTGTAGCCCTGGTCTAAACCTTTTTAGTAGCCTTTTTGGTCCTGGTCATTTTGCAAAAAGAGTTATTGACTGTCCAGGGGGAAATGACATCAGAAGCTGCTTGAGAGAGAGAAAGGAGAGAGAGAAGAAAAGAAGGAGAGGGGAGGAGGGACAGGGATGGAGAGAGAGAGAAAAGTGTACACAAAGAGAGAAAAGAGAAAAAGGCAATATTGGCAATAAAAGAAACAAGATCTGCACAGAGTAAGAGCAGCCCCTGAGGTGCACCCGGGGGTTTCTCAGTGGGATATACTTGAGCAGATAAGACTAGATAATTCAGGTAAATTCCAAAGCAATTCCTGTACCCTGGAGTAGAGTTGCTCAGGGATTTAAGAGCATTCCAATGTTTCTTTATCAATTGGGTCAAACATGCAAATTCTTTCCACTTAGGTAAACAGTGGTTATATGGAAGGCTCTGAAAAACAAGTCCGATTTCTTAAGATAGGTCTCGTCTTTGGTATATCTCTTGAGTTACATAAATAATTCTTGAAATTCCTTTCAGAATGACAGACTAGGCTGTGAAAACTTGGAGAAACTGTATGACAAGTTGCTTCTCCAAAGACTAATAATTTTACTTGAGATTTAGGTTCCTGACCAAGATGTCTGTAAAGGACAAAGGTGGATATACACACACATATGTATATGCATATATAATTAAAAAACAGATACTAGAACTTGTTTAGGTGTTTGGAGGGAAGTGTATGGAATGGGAAGAAATGTTTGAAATGCTTGAAAATGCGGTGTAATTAACTGTCAGCTTCATCTTCTATCGGTCTTTCTTTGACCCCAAACATAATAAGTTAGGTGGACTCCAGTGTCTTCCTTGGTTGAAGAGTCCCTGAAATTGAGGAAGAGACAGGGAAACTGCTTGTCCCCACTGCATGAAGCTTTAGACTGGAGAGACCAGGGGAACTGTTCTGACCCACATTCAGACTAGGCCCCATAACATAGCTTCAGCTCCCTCCCAGGCAGAAAAAGGGGACCCTCGGGGAGCACAGTGAGAAAGAGAGAAGGGACCTGGCCTCACGTGATCCTCCCACCTTGGCCTCCTAAAGTGCAGGGACTATGAGCCACCATACTTGTTTATATTTCACATTAGATGAAATATATCTACAACTTGAGGTAGGGTAATTTTTTTCCCCAACTCCAGTGGACCCATGGTGACAGGTGAGCTCAGAGACACGCCGAGCCAGCACAAGGGACCTGGGTCCATCTACAATTGAGGAAGGATACTGACAGCCCAAGAAGCCACACTTCCAACAGAGACAAAAGATAATTCAGTTCTAATAAACCTGAGTAGGCTGGGCACAGTGGCCCACGCCTGTCATCCTGTAATCCTAGCACTCTGGAAGCCGAGGCAGGTAGACTGCTTGAACTCAGGAGTTTGAGACTAGTGTGAGCAGGAGCAAGACCTCATCTCTAAAAATAGCCATGTCTTGTGGCAGGTGCCTGTATTCCCAGCTACTCCTGTTGGCCACAGCTCAGAGGTTGTCTAACCACTGAGTATTTGGGTTTGGACCAAAGCAAAGATAAAGTGTTTCCATCTGAAGACTCATTTTTTAATATAAAACTTTACATATAACTCCAAATCTCCATGTGAAACATCCGAAAACAATTAAGTAAATTACTGTGTAATGTGTCTTAAATGAAATAGCTCAGGGGGCTGGAAGGCTCTACATTTTAACGTTGGGCAAGTGAAAGTGACAGGTGAGTTGGTAAATCCATCCACCATCCTTTACTCCTCCTCCCCCACCAAACATACGGCCTAGGTGTGCCAGTGGGCCTCATATCCATATCCAGAGTCACCCTCTTTCCCTCCTAAGCCCCAGAGCTCGGGCTCATCCTCTCTACTCTAGACTGATGCACCACGAAACAGTCCTTGTCTGCCCCACGTGCTGCCTGCAAATAGAGTGCCTTCTTATGCTGTGTGCAGGAAACAGAACATGAACAACCAATTACACAACTGATTGTTATTTAAAATGATGACAAATGCAGCACAGGCCAAGTGTAGGATGCTAAGGAGCATACAAAGGGCACCTGAGAAGGCTTCCTTGAGAAGCTCATATGTGTGGGGGTTGAGCTTTGAGACATGGGGAAGAATTAAGCTGGGGGGGAAGGAAGCTCCAGGCACAGGCAAGAGCATTGCAGATGGCCGTGTGGCATGAGGGACGGCTGGGGAAGCTGGGAATGAATGTCCGTGGTGCTGGAGCAAGGGGAGAGGAAGGAAGAGCCCAAGCTGATGAGGAGGGCAGGGCTAGAACCCACAGGGCTTTCAGAGGGGGTTTTGGTTTCTTCTTGGATAATATACACTCATCCTTTTGGGATCAGTCCATGCAGCTCTTCCTCCAGGCAGCTTTTCGTGACGCTCTCTCTCTATCCCCAGCCCCCCTCACTGTGCTGTGTTTGGTGCCCACATTCTGTCATGGCACAAAAACACGCAACATAATACTATTATATGTCATGAGTCTCTATTGCAAATTTGATGGAGAGATTCACAAGGCCAGGAGCTGTGTATTTTTCATCTCTATGCAATCCTATACTAAAGCTTTCCCCATATTTCACCAAAGAGAGATATTTTGATGCCATTAGGCATATAACTATGATCTTGGGAGAAAAAGATCACAAAAGATAGGAGGAGTAACCTGTCCTTATGTAAAGGAAAAAGAATTCTTGGGAGCAGTTAGTGAAGTAGGAAATTTATTTATTTATTTATTTATTTATTTATTATTATTTTTGCAGTTTTTGGCTGGGGCTAGGTTTTAACCTGCCACCTCTGGAATATGGGGCCAGTGCCCTACTCCTTTGAGCCACAGGTGCCACCCAGAAATTTATTTTAAATTACATAACTAAGAAATTGTGCATGAAAGATATCAGGTACTAGACCAGACTGGGGAAGACAAATAACTCTCAATGAAAGCCACAGCTCCCTCGCAGCTGCATCACTGTGACAACCTTCTCGACTTCTCCTATGTGTTCCCTCTGAATCCCAAGACAGGCTTCCTGGCAGCCACCACTACCCTCTGCAGGTGGAACCTCCTGACCAGCTATGTCTGGAGTTCAGTCAGAGAGCCTGGGGTCATCATCTCTGAATCTTGCCGGAGCACCCATCTTTTATATGTATTAGAAAGGGCCCCAGTTCTAATTATAAGCCATTTCTGGACCCTATGTCATACAGTAGGCCTTACTTTTTTTTTGGGGGGGGGAACAAATTATTAATATAATTATCAGCATATTAATATATTATTAATATAATCAGAGATTAATTTTGCATCAAATTGTGTCTATTTCTACCAGGCTTTTCACAAAGCTATAAATGTATCAGTTTTAAGCTTCTACAACCATTTAAAATATAGAAATTATTTCTGAGGCTCTGGAAATGTTTCCTAATGTATCATTGATTCAGATTCTACAAAAGGCCTTGATTTGCTATAAAATGAACATACATCACCTTGAGTGTAGTTTCATCACCTAATAAAATAAATACAAAGCAAATATGCCTACTCTAGCAAGGCAGGTCAATTGTTAAATTCACAAGTTTTTTTTTCCTAAAGATCTGGATGTTCCAAATATATTCTGAAAGCTTTCCAGGGGTATATGAATAAATATTGTCTTTTTCCTCTTATCCATGCTCATGCTGGCAAGCAAAAACATTCGAAATCATTCCTCTGATCTTAAAACTGGACTTCTCTAATAGTCTCTAGTTTTCTCCTGCCCTCCCTCCACATCTCTGGGTGAATTAATGAACGAGTGAATCAAAAGTTGAACATTCAAATGTAGGTCTATTTTAAGGTGGGGGGCAGACCTGCCTCCAAAGGCATCATCTTGTTTTCCTATTGCCATCTCATCAGGCCCCCAGCTGAGTTGGAACTAAGGTAGAGGCTGCTCTATCACCCCCTCCTGGAAGAGTCCCTGGAGATATATGTTTTGTCCGGACAGGAGTTCAGGATTCCTGGTGTAATAGCATATGATTTTGTGGTAGAGATTAACAATGTTTTCTAAGAGCTATTATTTCTGCCCACTAAACACTTAATGATTTAGAATTTTAAAATGAAATTTGTCAAAGACACAAAGAGTATCGTGATTACCAAAATTAACTCAATCTTCCATAGCCTTTAAGACCCATTGCTAATTTTATCAATGTAGCAAAATAACTAAGTAACCCTTAATCATCTCTACACAATGGGAAATTCAATAGATACATGCATAGCCCTCGTACCTCTTTTTAGACAATGCTGTAGACCTTATAATACAAATACTACCAAACAGGGAAATATACAAGAATTACTGTAGGAAGGAGGTGGAGGAAGGAAAGTCATTAGCTAGATATTATAAGCTGAGTAGTCAGCCCCCACACTCATTTCCATTTGGAGTTTTTAATAAATCCTTGACATTACATATATATTTAAAAGCTCATAGTCCTCTGAAGTTAACATGAGTGCAAAGGAGCTCTATGAGAATACAGCCCAGTCAGAGCCAAACAGCTCCTCAGATCTGAGTGAGATGTCATGATGGACAGTGTTCAGTATTTTGGTTTAGGCTGTTGACATCCCAGGGGGTACTATCTTATCTCTCCCTCACATTCTTTGTTCCTGCCCTTGTCTTGTTATAGAACTGATCTTTGTATTTCCTTGGTTATTAAATAACTTGTTCTTTTTAAGTGTTTAAATGATTTGAGACAAATAGGCTGGGGGAGCCTGTGTACTTTGTACTTTTAGGCTGTGTTACGCTGGCCATTTGAATATGCAAGACAGCCTACTTCTCGGCTATAGCCAAGTGAAAATACAGGCATAGAACTATATAGGACATAATCATTTCATCTAAGCCAAAACTCTGTCCAAAATACAGATGGTTATGTGTGGACATCTAAGGATGTCGTCTCCTTGTATGAAACTAAATAAAAATTGTTCCAATTTCTGTACTTTATAAACAGTATATATATGGATGGCACGTCTTCCAAGGGAGTTATTTTCTTGGTCAAAAATTATTTTAAATTTATTTCACATATAGGATAATACATGTCCTAATTTTTACTTTTGGAAGACATATTTGAGAAATGGCAGAACACAATGGTGAACTTTCCCTCTGAACAGATTGTGGTGCTAGTACATGTAGATGCCCCAGGGCTGAAGTTTCTTTAAAAATTATTTTTAAACTGCTTGAACGATCAACCTCCCACCACCCCCCCATATGCCAAGTCCTGGATGGCACTATTTCAAGGAAATCTGAGATTGTTATTTGATATGTGTTTTGTGTATGTGTTAGGCTAGGAGAGGAATATATAAAGATGAGAAAGACAAAATGTACCTTAAAGGGTCTTTAAGCAAACTTTAGCTACAAACAGAAGTAATACATTAATCTATTAAGCATTCTTTCCTGTATTATCTTTTACTTTCTTAAACCTACAGATGATTATTATCATAATCTGATGTGGAATGCTGTTCCATGTGTGCTTTTCTCTCTAGTCCACTTAATAAGCAATTCCTTGGAAAGTAGGGACCATATTTTAGTGTTCAGGGTTTTAGTGTTTCAACCCCAGAGATGTACAACTATTATCTTCTGTCTTGAGCACACCATTTGACAACTTTGAAAAAAGTAGCTGCTAGGTAGGACAGTTTCTTTGGGTTGCTCTGTTAAGGATTGTGTTTAGGGGGTTAAGATCAGAGCCACAGTGGAATTTTTTATGTCTTGAAACATTTTTATGTTCACAATGTAAATGAGAGAGCATGGTTGCAAAGGTCCTACCACAGAGGGTGGGCTAGGGCATAGCCCTTGGATTTCTCTTCTAAGCTCATGAAATGAGGCTCATTTCTCTGAGCACCGGGTAGTGCACTCAGCAGGTGGATTCTGCAGGGGCCAAGGATGCAGGTGGAGGAGGGATTGGAAAGGAGAGGCAGCAAGGGGCAGGAGGCATTCAGCCAAGGTGTGTTATTAATATTTATAATGCTGCAAATCTTTTATTATTGTTAAGAATAAAGCTGTTGTGAATGGCTAGATGAATACTGCATGTTCAAACAAACGAACAAATCTCACAGACTGAATTGTCTTTAAAAGAATTCTGGCAAATTCTACCAGTATCTTTTAAAAGAGTGTCAGTGGTGATTTGAAGTGTGGCAATGCCTGTGGCCAGGCATCAGGAATGTGTGGTCTAAACCATGATAAAACACGGGAGATCGTATCTAGTCATTCCTTTTGCATGGAGCCCAGGAACAAGAAAACCTGTGAGTCAAACATTTCTTCCTTCTGCACTGAGCTCACTGGAATGCTGTGGTATTTCATCTCCTCACATGGGCAGTGTTATGGGTCATCCTGCTTTTCTGTGCCCCAGTGGTAGCCCCACGAGCCATGAAGGTGGTCCAGACAACCCAGGCTGCGCTCTGGCATCTCCTGGGGAGTAATTCAAAAACATCACGTGACACCTGATTCCCCCCAAGAGGTTCTGATTAATTGGCTTGCGGTGGTGCTGGACATCCGTAGGTACTTTGTGAAAGTCATCCAGCTGATTTGAATAGAGCTAAGGAATTCAAGGCTGAGAAGCAGGAGCTGAGGTGTTAAGAAGCAGAGCACAGGTAGGCGCCTGTGGCTCAAGGAGTAGGGCGCCGGCCCCATGTACCAGGGGTAGTTCAAGCCCCACCCCCGCCAAAAAAAAAAAGAAGAAGAAGAAGAAGCAGAGCACAAGCTTAACTGAGCAGAACCATGGGGACAGCAGCTCCCAAGGCATCTGCAGCAACCACAGAAACAGTGCAGCCAACTGGAGGGGGGGGGCACATGCCCGAAAGATGTCTTGTTCATAACTCTGCCCCAAGAGACGCTGGCCAGAGCACAGTCATCCTTTACTCAGTCAGCTCTCATTTGTCAGTGAACACCATGTCCCCAGCACGGTGCCTGGGATGGGACAGACAGGAGCAGACAAGCCCCTGTCTCTGTGTTTGAGGAGGGAACCAGCACTACAGTTGTACAACAGGAGTGTGACCGAGTAGAAAGGAGACACCCAGGAAAGACTGCTCAGCTCAGTTGGGCTGGGAGCTGCATGACAGGGAAGACTAAATATTACTGTCAAGTGTGCCCGGTGGTGAGCGGGAGAGGTGCCAAGGTGATGGTGACAGTGGCCCTGTGTTCAGAGAACTCCAAGTGCTCAGTGTAATGAAGGTGGGCAGGCAAGGGCTATGTGCTGGAGGGCCTGTGTGTCCCCTTAATGAGCTTCAGTTTCTCCAGCATGCAGTGGGGACACAGCAGAGGGGCCGGGAGGGTGTTATGTGGTCAGTATTTCCTTCTTAGTAAATCATCCTGGTGATTTCCAGGATGTGGTCGGGAGGGACTATGCCGGAGGGCCAGGGCCGGGTGATCTCAATCCAGGTAGAACTGTGGGACCACAAGGAGGGTGACGGATCGGAGAGAAGACGTGGAACCCCTTTCTTTCCTCAGTAGTTCATTGAGGCCTCCCAGTAACCTGCTGACCTGACTGCCTGGAGATCACTTAACCAATAAACCAGGACAGCAAAATGTCTGTCAGTAGATTAACTCCCATTCATAAGTTAATCACTAAAAATACACATATGTGTAACACAGTCCTTACCCTCCACAAATTTCTGTTCCAGAATATTATAATAGGTCACCCCTGAAAAAATACACAGATACATGGTCTAAAGAACACTATCCCTTCTTGAAAAGCAGGCATAGATTGGACCAGAAATGCAGGATAAGCTTAAACATTTCCTGACAAAGATCCACTCTGGATGTGTGGAATGGTGGATTAATTTCACCGCTTTACCCAATAAGCATATGCGGGCGGCTGTTGAGTGGATGGGAAGGAAGGAACTCAGGATAGGGCAATGAGAAAGGTTTGGCAAGGAACCCCCACTGGTTGTCCTTCTCCCACACTCAGGATCTCTCCCGGAACTGCATTTCCTGGGTTCCTGGTCTTCCTAATCCCGATCGTGCAGGACTGTGTGGGGGCAGGCAGCAGGCCCCAGGGCAGCGCTCACCCCCTGAGCTAGCCTGGCTGCCATCTGGCAGGAGTCAGCCCCAGCTCCTTCTGCAGTGCCAGTGCTGCCCCCACCCTTACCCTGGCAGGGCATTCCTGGTCCAGCGAGACAGTAGCCACACTTTGAGAACATCCCTAGGATATGAGACATTGTCAAGTGTAAACTATGGCTTGAGTCCCTTGAGTTGCTGTTTCCCTCCAGGAGAAGTAGCGGTCAAGGTTGTAACGTTAGATATCATTGAAGGGAAATCTTTCCGTTTCCCAGGAAAAGAGTCTCCATGGGGAAAAAAACAACCCTAGAGGGTGGACGGAACATCTCTCAGTTAGCAAGATAAAAGACAGTCTGCTACACGAAAAACAGCACATTCTGAGGGCCAGAAGGGACAGCCCTGGATTTGTTCCGTGTCCTGGTGATGCTTGACTCACGGTGGGGCAACTGGCAAGGGCGGGGTGTTAGCACAGCCCTTGGAAGCCTCAGACAGGAACCTCTTCTTGGGCAATTCATCCCCCAGACTGCAGGCTCTTTCTTTGCATGTAAATTGCTTGGGAATAAACTCATAAAATCTTTTAGAGCCTCGCGGAATATAAATAATTAGAAATGTCCATTGTTTTTGTCAACTTGCTCCTTTCGTTTTTACGAATTTAGGGCCCTTTTTAAAACCAGAAACAGGCGAAGAAGAGATGTCACTCTAAATATTACTTATCTTCTCCACCAACGTTAATTTCTAGGAAGATGAGCAGGTTACATTGCATATTTGTTTCCTGACTACTCTGTCTA
Source organism: Galago senegalensis (assembly GCA_963575145.1). Taxonomy (NCBI): domain Eukaryota; kingdom Metazoa; phylum Chordata; class Mammalia; order Primates; family Galagidae; genus Galago; species Galago senegalensis. The sequence goes on along the minus strand of CAUYTI010143639.1, from coordinate 17,341 downwards.
AAAGAGCACTCAAATTCTTAGATTAAATTGTTGGAAATTTCCAACTAACCCACTAGTCAGTAACCTTAACCGAATGGCTTCTTAATGACCTGGTCTTATTACCACAATGGATATAATTCTAATGAGGAAATGAATATACCAATTCTTGTATGATTTTTTAAAGCTTATATTTCGCTTTCTCCCCTTCCAAAGAAAATGTTGAAACAAATTGTAACAAAATTAAGGGGGGGGGGTAGGCTTAACTTGCATATCATAGACTGCCCATGTTCAGGTTGGAGGAGGGGTAACTGAGCAGGACCCGTTTCTAAAGATGAGCTGATTTGATTTGTAATAGGGCTAAATCAGTCCTGAGTGATTTTGAAATCACTGATTTTGCATCAGTTCAAAAACCGATTTTCAGCACTGTAGCAACATGATACTTCTGGGATCTTGAAGAAATGTGTATTCATTATCGAAGGCAGGTGGCTATAATTACTCCTAAGCTAAGTATAATCAGTGAAAAATGAGTTGGCTCCTTGCAACATTATTTATAAGAGGAAAAATTGGAAGCAGTTTAAATATTCAAAATAATTAAAGAAACAATATGTATTCATTCAATCATATGTTATGCATTATTTAAAAATTGAGGAAGGTGGAGGTATTGACTTAGAAAAATGTCCACGTTGCAGGAAGTGGGGATAGTTACCTATGTAAATCGTAATCCTATTTTGGTAAAAAGTATAGTGTGTATATATGTACATACTATATCCATTAGCATGTGGATATAAACATGTATGTACTTACCAAGACGTGGCCGTGTGGTGTTACGCATGCTTACTAGTGAGTAAATAAGTGGGAAAAGTAGAATATAGGCAAGCAGGTCGTACATAATTTCCTTTTTATACCACAGTTATTATACATAGACACCGTATAAAACAATAGGCGTAATAATTTCATAATTAAAAAAGAAATGTTATCAACACAATAGGTAGATTTCATCAAAATAATTGTGCTCTACTTTAACACCATTATCAAGTTAAGACAGTTTATTTGAAGCCACTATAAAAACATATACACATGTCTGAGCCAAGGCCAAAGACACTGGCAATTATGACCTGATGTTTTAAGGTCTTCGTGCTCATAACTCCAACTATTTTTATTCATTCAAGAGAGTCTACTTGGGCCCTCTACCTGAGCAATTGAAATTGTCTACTTCAGCACCCCAAAATAACTGTCATTAGGCAAGCAGGGATTTTCAGACTATAATTCTCTGAGCAGGTTTTTATCACCCAGTGTAAATATTTTGACAATACCCTATGTGCACTAATAACATTTTGATTAACCAGGAATAACAGGTGCAACAAAAAAAGAAGACAATTACTTGCTATGTGCTCAATCATGTATGCCCTAACTTTTCTAAATGTATTGTTAATATGATTATTATTGCTATTGTGGTACATACTTGGTTGCTATGTATAGCTTGTGGCAATGAAAATCTCTTTCGGGGCTCAGCGCCTATAGCTCAACCGGCTAAGGCACCAGCCACGTACACCTAAGATGGCGGGTTTGAATCCCCAGCCTGGACCCGCCAAACAACAATGACGGCTGCAACCAAAAGACAGCCGGGCATTGTGGCGGGCGCCTGTGGTCCCAGCTACATGGGAGGCTGAGGCAGAGACTTGCTTGAGCCCAGGAGTTGGAGGTTGCTGTGAGCTGTAATGCCACGGCCCTCTACCCAGAGGGACAGCTTGAGGCTCTGTCTCAAAAAAAAAAAAAAGACTACATAAGTTTCTGTTTTTATGAAATTCTAGAAAAGAATAAAACCATAGTGACAGAAAAAAGATGAACGAATTTATCATCTACAACCCAACAAAATTTACACGTAGGTCCATAAGAAATACTTGTAAAAGTGGGCTGTGGATTTGTACAGTCCTCATTGGTCCAATCAGAAAAAAAAGAATATAGAAACATCGTAAATGTTCAGCAACAGTAGAATTAACAAATAAATTATGATTTATTTATGTAATGGACCATGACATGAGTACAAAGGATGTTTGAAAGTAAGGATCTGTATAGCCACAAAGAAAAGCCCATTGGCTGTAATTTTGTTATTTACTTTTTCTACAGCTTTCCTGGGGTATGATTTATAATATAATAAAATGCATTCATTTTAAGTATATAATCTGATGAACTTGGGCAATTGTATACAGTCATGTCCCCATTGCCTCCCCAAAGCCTCCCTTACTCCTTTGCAATTGTTGGGGCTCAGAAACTGATAAACTGAACCATGGTGCTTTGACATATTGAACTGAAGAAGCCTTGGGAGGTCTCTCTGACCTTCCCCCCCGGGTCTCATCACTCCCCCAAACACACCATCTTTCTCTTAGTTTAGGTCTTTATCTATGATCCAGACCCACCTAGGAGAACAATTGTTTTTTCTTCCTCTCCTGTTATCTCCTTACTCACTGCAGAAAAGAGGACCAAAAAGGAAAGCACATCTGAATAGATGCTTCTACAGAATAATGTCTGCTTTTCAGACTTATTCAAATTCCAAAGACAAAACTATTTACAAATTAATCTCTGTTCCCAGATCCATTCATTCTCCCTAGTAACCATGTATTACCCTTTAACAGAATTTCACCACACCCTCCCTTGCTCCCATAACCAGTTTCATCAGGATCCAAACTCACATCTATTCTGTAACCTCAACGTGGTATATAAGCTTCTGCAGCCCCCTGGGGAAATCAAGTCTTCATTCCGAAGGCTCCCGTGTACACATTAAATACATTTGTAGGCCTTTTCTCCAATTCTTCTGCCCAGGAGATTTTCAACACATTTTCTGAGGGCAAAGAGGAAGCTTTCTCATTGCCCTTACACAACCAATCCCCTCCCCTGACTCTCGGCCTCAGGTAGGCACTGATCTGTTTTCTGTTCCTGTAATATTGCCTTTTCTGGAATTTCATATAAATGGAATCATGCAGTGTGCAGTCCTTCCTCCTTGACTCCTTAGCCTAGCATGTGAAATTAAACCATAATGTTTCATGTAACAATACGGGCTGTGCCATGGAAGTGGCCAACGTGAGTGAATATTTTGTAAAATTTTGCAATGAATATTTTAGAAATGCATGTATAATTAGCTGTAATTTTCCACTTTCCCTATGTCTTTGGGGACATGCTATAGTTCATACTTTTTTATTGCTGAGTAACATCTCATATTATAGATATACGTGTCTATATCTATCGATATAGAAACGTGTCTATTCACCAATTGATGGGCATCTGGGCTATTTCCCAATTTTGGCTGTGACGAATAATGCTGTTAAGAGCACTTTGTGCCAACATTGTACTTTCATTTCCCTAGGAGGGAGGGAGATTGTTGGCCATTGTCAGGTATAATACACCTTTACTTTATAGGAAGGGCATTGTCACTCTGTTTTCCAACCTGATTATACTGCCTTCTATAGGCGAAAGGCCTATATGCCTCTGGCCAAAAAAGCTGTTTGAGAGAGAACAGTGAAAAGACTTTGTGCAGGCATACTTGTGAGAAACTGAGGCAGAATCCCATATGGCCAGGTTGGTTGCAGGCCTAAAAATCCCCTGACTTAAGGCCCACATGGGAGGGGAGGTTTGCAAACAAATTTCTGTATGCTTTAGAAGTTTCCTAATTATGCCTTGTTTTAAAGATCGGAGTAACTGCCTCCAAATGGCAAGGTCAGTAGGACAGATTTTCAAACAGGCTCTTTCCTCCATAGCCTCAGGCTTCATCAGATAAGAACAAAAGAAGTAATGGCTAACAACACGTTCTCCATTAAGTTATGTTAAACCAGGTTATGTTGAAAGGGTTATGCTAAAAGGTGTATGTTGGGTGGAGTATCAGATTACCAGGGAGGAGCTACTCACAAGGTAGTCACAAGATGTTTAAAGGGATTAATGAAGTCATTGATGTCTGATGAGCATGTGCAGAGGGATTGTAATGAATATTAATGAGGTCTTTGATGTATAGCGCCTATACAAGATATTGACTATATAAATCAACAGTAAATAAGAAAGCTCGCCATTTTGCCTGAGTGAGCAAATGGTCACCTTTATTTAAAATACAATTTTGATAAGCACACTTATTCTTTGCAACATCGCTTTTCCGTGAGACCCTAATGGCAGCAGCTTTCTGTTGCTTCCAGGAAGGTATTAGAGTGCCTGGGAATTAATGTTTTTAATCTAGCCATTCTAGTGGATATGTGATGGCATCTTATTATGGTTTTAAACTGAACTTCTTTCAATGACTAATGATGTTGAGCATTTTTCATGTGTTTACTGGCTATTAATAAATCTTTTTTTTTTTTTTGTGAGACCGAGTCTCACTATGTCACCCTCAGTAGAGTGCTGTTGTATCACAGTGCACAGCAACCTCCAACTCTTGGGCTTAAGTGATTCTCTTGCCTCAGCCTCCCAAGTAGCTGGGACTACAGGCACCCACAACACCCAGCTATGTTTTGGTTGTCGTTGTCAATGTTTGGCGGCCGGGCTAGATTCAAACCCGCCAACTTGGGTGTATGTGGCTGGCGCCCTAGCCATCGAGCTACAGGTGCCAAGCCTAATATATCTTTTTTATGAAGTGAGTGCTCTTATCTTTTGCCCATTATTTATTATGCAGTTTTAGGAATTCTTTGTATAATCTGGATAGAAATCTTCTCTTGGAGAGATGTTTTGCCAATTTTTTCTCCCAAACTGTGGGCCTGTCTTTTTGTTTTTTCAACTCTATCATTTGAGGGGCAAAGGCTTTTAATCTTGATAAAGTCTACTTTATATTTTGTTTGTGTGTGTGATTTGTGTGTCTTGTGCCCTGTTTAGGAAATAATTGCCTGATCCAAGGTTATTTTTCTATGCTTTCTTCTAGAAATTTTACAGTTTTTGCTCTTCCATTTAGGTCTACAATCCATCTAAAATTCTGAATTGATGTATGTATGCCATATGCTATTCTATTGTGATCTGAGAGACTCAAATAAATGCCTATTTAGCAACGAAGATGGTCCCTAAGGTTAAGAAAACAAAAATTACTTATGGACCAAGGGTTCAGCTCTGCACTGGGATGGTAACTTCCTAAATTCCTATGGCTATGAGAAAAAACACACTCTTGTTAAACCCCCTAACAATAGGAGCGATGGACAAATTATCAAACTCCCTTCTAACTCTTAGTTTATAACCCAGACTCCTACAACTCTGATTGGACAGAGGGCTGACCTTACAAACATTCTCCCTGATAAGGAACAGCAGACTTTAAGTCACTTTTAGTCAGCTTACAGAGAATGTACCGCTTTTCACAGACAGAGTCAAATTCCACCTCATTTTAATGCTAAAACTCTACCCCACAATGAACAGAGGATGTATGTTACATGTTAGTTTACTTACTGTGCATGCACTTGACCCCCCTCAGAAATGTGTGTAGCTTTCTGCCCAAACCTGCTGAATATGTGTGACTATCCTGTGTAATACGGGCCTGTGAGGCGTAAAACACCAACCAGCTCTTTCCCTTATTGATGATGGTGCATCTCTGGTATATGCCGAAGACTGTCTCTTCCCAGTTTGCAACCTGGTGTCACCAATAAAGCTCTCCTTTCTACTATTTAGTCATCCTGGTGGTCTTTTAGATGACAGTATGAAATAAGGGTTGAAGGCTCAGTGCCTGTGGCTCAAGTAGCTAAGGCGCCAGCCACGTACACCTAAGGTGGCAGGTTTGAATCCAGCCTGGGCCTGCCAAACAACAATGATGGCTGCAACCAAAAAAAAAATAGCCAGGCATTATGGCGGGCACCTGTGGTCCCAGCTACTTGGGAGGTGGAGGCAAGAGACTTGCTTGAGCCTAGGAGTTGGAGGTCGCTGTGAGCTGTGATGCCACAGCACTCTACCCAGGGGGACAGCTTGAGGCTCTGTCTCCAAAAAAAAAAAAAAAGAAAGAAAGAAAGAAGGGTTGAAGTTAAATACATATAAAAATATAAACACATAAAATACATATATAATATATGTATATGCAGCATACATCTCTTTGTGTGTGTAACTCCAGTTGTTCTAGCATTATTTATGAAAAGACTATGCTTTCCCCATTAAAGACTTTGACACCATTATTGAAAATCAGTTGACTTCCTATTTTGTTCCATTGATCTATATGCCTGTCCTTTGCTAAGAACACACGGCTGTGATTTTTGTATTGTGATGGTAAGTCTTAAATTTAGTTATTGCTGGTTTTCCAACCTTGTTCCTTCTCAAAATTGTTTTTGCTATTTCTAGATCCTTTGCCTAACCATACACATTTTAGAATGCCTGATCAAGTATTTTTTAAATTAAGATTTGAACATAAATACTATAAATTGCCTGACATTTTAAAGTCCACCTTGAGACCTTTTTGAAAAAATTGTGGTAAAATATCCACAACATAAAATTTACCATCTTAGCCATTTTTAAGTGTACAGTTCAGTTGACATTTAGTACCTTTATACTGTTGTGCAACCATCAAACCACAGAACTCTTTTTATTTTGCAAAGCTAAAACTTTCTATGCATTAAAAAATAACTCCCCATTCCCTTCTTACTCCTGCTTCTGGCAACTACCATTCTACTTTGTATGTTTCTGAGTTTGAATGCTCTAGTGCCTCATATATACAGAATGAGGCAGTATTTGTCCTTTTGTGTCTGGCTTAGTTCACTTAGCATAATATCCTCAAGGTTTATCCATGTGGTAGTATGTGTCAGAATTTTGTTCTTTTTAAAGGCATTAATATTTACATACTACAGTTTGTTTTTCCATTCATCTATGGATGGACATTTGTGTACTTCTGCCAATTTCTGCCATTCGATCCTACAATTCCCCTACTAGGTATATATCCAGAAGACCAAAAATCACACTATAACAAAGATATTTGTACCAGAATGTTTATTGCAGCCCAATTCATAATTGTTAGGTCATGGAAGAAGCCCAAGTGCCCATCGACCCATGAATGGATTAATAAATTGTGGTATATGTACACCATGGAATATCATGCAGCCTTAAAGGAAGATGGAGACTTTACCTCTTTCATGTTTACATGGATGGAGCTGGAACATATTCTTCTTAGCAAAGTATCTCAAGAATGGAAGAAAAAGTATTCAATGTACTCAGCCCTACTATGAAACCAATTTATAGCTTTCACATGAAAGCTATAACCCAATTACAGCCCAAGAATATGGGGAAAAGGGAGAGGGAGGGGAGGGACGGGGGGAGGATGGGTGGAGGGAGGGTGCACATCTATGGTGCATTTTACAAGGGTATGTGTGAAATTTACTAATGTAGAATATAAATGTCTTAGTACAATAACTAAGAAAATGCCATGAAGGCTATGTTAACCAGTTTGATGAAAATATTTCAAATTGTATATAAACCAGCACATTGTACCCCATGACTGCATTAATGTACACAGCTATGACTTAATAAAAAAAAAAAAAGAAAACTTGCAGAATTTGGAGGCTACTATAAATGAAGTTTTTAAAAATTCCATTTTGAACTATTCGTTGTAAACAAGCAAACTTCAGTTGACTTTCGCATATTGATTTGGTGTCCTATAATCTTGGCAAATTCACATATTAGTTCTCGTTGCTTTCTTAAAGCTTAGTATGACTTTGCCACCTGCAGATTTAGGCAGTTTCCTTTTCCTTTTCCAGTATGTATGCCTTTTATTTCTTTTTTCTTTTTCCTTCTTGAATTGGCTACGACTTTGATATGAAATTCAATAGAAGTGGTGAAAGTGGGTATCCATACCTTGTTTCTAACCTTAGGAGGAAGAGAATCCAGGGACCTTCTCCATTAAGTATGATTTACGTGTTAGGTTTTATATCATGAGAATAGTTATATAGCTGCTTTGCAAGTCTTAGCTGATGATTTCAACATCTGGGTCATTTTGGAGGTGCTGCTGGTTGAGGGTCCCTTCCCTTGTCCCACTTATCCTTGTTTGCCATACGTTGGGTAACTCTGGATTGTACATGTTATAAATGTCAAGCTGCGACGGCTCCACATCCTGATATTTTTCTCCAGTAAGTGTTATTTCTTTTTCTTTTTTTTTTTTTGCAGTTTTTGGCTGGGGCTGGGTTTGAACCCGCCACCTCCGGCATACGGGGCCAGTGCCCTACTTCTTTGAGCCCTAGGCACAACCTCTAAGTGTTACTTCTTTTGTTTTAGCAGACCTTTTTCTTTATTGAACTCTAAATGTAAACTGTCCCACGGGCATCCTCTCTGCTCTCTTTCAGGCTCCTGATTTTAGCTGGAACATTTTGCGGTCCCTTCGCACATGGTTTGGAGTCAGCCAGAGATGTGAGCAGATAGAATTTGGCTCTCTTCTCGGACTCACTTCCAGAACTTCCTCCTTTCCCTTTGGCAGCTGCAGTTGCCCTGAACACAACCTTTTCATTTCATACACCAACGAGATGGCTGTTTTTCGACCAGCACAACCACTGGCTTCTGAAACTTCCCGAGGGCTAAAAATGGCAAAAATGGGGAGCTCACTTCCTGTAACACCTGTTGTTCACACACGGACTTCCCTCCCGAATCTGCCTGCCCTGTTCACTCTCCAGTGCTTTTGGGTAGGTGAATTTTATGTTATGCCCACCCAGTAAAATCGTGTCCGGTCTTTACTGTAAGCAGAAGTCTGACTGTGAAGTATGAAGGCAAATATGAGTATTTAGATGCCTCTTTTTCTTCTTCCTTTTTTTTTCTTTTTGAGCTCTACTCTGGGTGTCCCAGTTCTGCTGTGAAATCAATATGACATCTAGTGGCTTGCTAGAGAAAATGTGAAAAAAAAAAATTAAAAAAAGAAAAAAGAAAAGAAATCCTGGACTGGTTTTATTGGCATATCTGGTTCTAGGGCTATCTGGGCGTGGAGGCAGGGATCAGGAGGTGGTTATGGGTTATCATATGTTTAGTAGTTGCTTGTAAAGAAATATTTACTGGAAAGCAAAAACAACGAACTTACATAAATGCCTCGACTTCAATCTGCTTGTTAATAGGTAGGAAAGAAAGATGGAAGGAAGGAAAGGGAACGGAAAAGAAAATAGGGAGAAAACATACGAAAGTAGAAAAAAAGGGGAAGAAAAAGGAGAAGCATGGAGTGAAGAGAAGACTGCAGGGTAGAGAAGAAAAAAGAACGAGAAGAGAGAAGGCAGGAGGAAAAGGAGAGACCAGGGCGTATGGCCTTGGGTGTTCAAGGAAGAGAATGAAGGGCCTGGAAGTGGGGAGTAACTGGATGATGCCACCAACAGGGAGTGGCAGGACATAGGGTTCAAAAAGTGGTCAGGGCCTGTGACGGACCTTGCGCGGCATGGAGAAGAGTTTACTTTTTATCCAACAGGCAGTGGGCAGCCCTTGGCATGTCACCCTCAGGGGAGAGCGCTGGCTCCTCTGTGCTCATATCTACTCCTTGCCTGTTCCCTGCTCTGGGATGTGGGGAAACTGACCCCTGTTGCCTGTCTTCTCCAGGCTCCTATGTCAGTGGTCTTTTGGTTGAATGTGGCCCATGGAAGGTTGTGGCAGGAGATCAGGGTGGGAATAAGGAGGAATCCAAGGTATTAGTCCCCCCTCTCTCTGTATCTCAGGCAGTGTCTCCAGCACCTGCTGTATTTCCTTCATGGCTCCATCTCATGTCAGAGGGACTGAATGGTTCCAGCTCTTACTAGTGATATGATTATTCCTGCTAATCTTGGGCTTTCTCTTCCCAGCACCTCCCCCAACTTTCTGCATGAGATTCCCTTTGCTGTAAGTACTGGAGGCAGGTTCCCTTTTCCTAGCTAGCTCCTGGACAGGACACTTGCTCCCCGTGGCATTCTGCAAAGAGGGATTTTCTGTAAATCCTCCTGGAGTCACGCTCTGCTCCTCCCTCTCCCCCCTGGAAGTGTGCTGAATCATCCGCTTCCCGGTGACAGCAGCTGGTCCCATTTGCATTTGGGTGTGGCTCTCCTGGCGGGATTTGGGAGTGAATCTTAGCACCCTCTTCAGTCATAGGTAAGCTCTGCTCTCTGATATGTCCTATTCTGTAATAAAGGAGATCTTTTAATCTCTATCTAACTCCTGAGTAGGAATTGGTTCCCAAAGCCAGGACAAGGGGTGTTATTTTTGTTTTGATCCTTCAAACTCCAGTAGGAAGTGGAAAAGAGACAGACGTATGATACTACTGCGTCATAGCCACCGGGAAGTGTTCCTCCCAGTCTGGCTTATTAGGAAGGGACTTTCCTTCAGCTCCGCTCCCAGATATATTCTGCTAACTTTGAATTCCTTCCTGTAGCTGCTGAGACCATGCCTAGTCCCAGAAGTTTAATGTCAGGAGCAGGTGATAATGAACAAAGGCCAGCGTCAGGCGAGACACACAGGGCATAGGGCACTGCCCTCAACCTTGCCCAGAGCAAGGTCTTAATACTCTGCTGTCTTGAATTCTTAACACATTTTTTCACAAGGTGCCCCCCATTTCTATTTGACACAGGATCCCCCATATTATGTGGCTGGTCCTGGTACTGCCTCCCTCTCCGGCTCCCCTGCTTGTTAGAATTTTTGGTCTGGCAGCGCTGCCGAGAGCATCCTCCCAGGGAGTTCCCCACAGGGACAGCAGAGGGCAGCAAACTGCCACTCGAGGGCTGCTACCAAGAGGGCTAGGGTTTGAAGCTGGCTTTGCTGAGTGTGTGGGAATGCAGCAAGAGGGGTGTGTGTGTGTGTCTATGTGTGTTGTGTGGGGGTCTCGGTGAATGTTTGTCTGCTTATTTTTAATCATTGAAAACCTGAAACCCGACACTCCTGGGCCCAGCCTCAGTGAGGTGCAGTGTGGCATTTGCTCCCCCTGTGAAGCCTGTCCATCCACTCTGATCAGAGCAGTTTATTCGATTTTAACAATATGGTCAGTCCTCGCTTAACTAGGTCCATAGGTTCTTTGAGACTGTGACTTTAAGGGATAACATATAACAAAACCCATTTGACCACAGGCTAATTGATGGAAACAAGAGTTTGGGGTTTTTTGTTTCTTTGTTTGTTTGAGACAGAGTCTCATTCTGTTGCCCTGGGAGTTAAGTGCCATGGCATCATCACAGCTCACAGCAATCTCAAACGCCTGAGCTTCAGTGATCTCTTGTCTCACTCTCCCGAGTAGGGACTACAGGCGCTGGCCATACAATGCCTAACTAGTTTTTCTATTTTTTGGTAGACATGGGGTCTCAGTCTTGTTCGAGCTGATTTTGAACTCCTGAGCTCAAGCAATCCACTGGCCTTGGCCTCCCAGAGTGCTAGGATTACAGCTGTGAGCCACTGCACCTGGCCAACAGTAACAAGAGCTAAGTTCCCGTGGCATATTTCTGTTCACAAAACATCACCAGATTTCAAAATAAAGACTTAAACCACTTCTGATATTACACATAGAAAATAAATGTGAGCTATACATACATTTAAGGAAGAGTAATAGGAAGAGAGTTACTTACCTGCTTATTCCTGTTCACAGTAGAGATGGCCAGAGCCCATTTTGGCAGCTCAAGGAGGGACCCAGCCCTGGCCAGGACGCCGTTCCCTTGCAGGGCACACTCATATGCACACCCACACTTGCTCACCCTGGGACCTTGTAGATGTGCCTATTTATGTAACTTGAACAGCTTTGGGGTGAGGGAGGAAACTTAAAAAAAAACCCCACATACGCATAGGAAGAACTCGCAAACTACACACAGACATCCTGCTATACAAGATGGGGGCCAGGGTGTGCGGGGCCGCGTGTCTTGGTAGAATGGTGGTGACAACATTAACCGCAGAGTATTGTGAAAAATGAATAGGATGGCAGGTACCAAGTGTTGAGGGACTCACGGATGGACACTCTTCTGCTCTCTCCTCCTTGCGCTGGTGTCTGGAAAGTGAGTGTTCTGCTTCAGTAAGGAGGCTCCTGCTTTTCATGTTGAGATACCTTCTCCTGTGTCACGCTTAAGACCTTCAGACGTTTTCAGAAGATAGGTATACCTGTTGAATTCATAAATGAGTAAAATGCTCTTTCTGTGTCCCCCTTGGGCTGAGGAGGGAGTAGCACTTGGCAGAGTCACTGGCGGAAGAAGACCTTGATGCTGATCCCGGGTGAAGCCGAGCATGGGCTTTCTTGGGTTTCACAGAGATAACAGAGAAGCACCTCCTGTTGCGACACCTCCTGTTCAAAAGCACCCTCCATGAATGCAGGGAGGGGTGCCTGCCAGGTGCCTGTAGCGTGGGAGCCCCCACAAGTGGGACCTTCTGCAGAGGCCCTGTCCCTGCTGAGTGTGACTCTTGCCAAGAGGCCTTTTAGCAAAGGATGGCGGTTCTGCTCTGATCAGTTGATAGGAGGCATGTCTGGCTGGGAAAGGGCCTGCATTGGCAAGATCTGGGGGCACGGCAGGGGTCCTCAAAGGAAGGAAAACTCCCCCCCCTCCAAGCGCCTCTGCTTCTCCATTTGAACAAAATGCCTCTCCCCAATACCACCTTTGTGCCTCTTCTTTTTTCTCTGTACCTAACAAAGGAAAGGAAATCAAGAAGGTCACATTTCTGGAAACTCTGAATTCAGACTCCAGCATGAGGGTCGGTGTCCTGCTGGGAGGGTCACACTTCTGGGGAAGACTAGGATGTCTCAAACAGCTCTGACATGCAGGATACTGCCACTCACAAGACGAGTTTTCTGTGACCAAGATGCCCAATACTGTCTGAAATGTCTTTGGATAGTTCAGAACGTAGAGCCAGGTTTCAAAGGGGCTTTGTATGTTGTTTTATAATTAAACCAAGAAGATCATCTATATTTTGTGGATGTGGACACAGGTGTTTGTGAAGGGGGTAGCAAGTCAGATTTACCCAAAGTAGTTACCATGTTGAAACTTCAGAAGCTGCCTCCAATTTCTTTTGGAATGAGGCTGGGCATGAAAGCCAATAGATGAATGCAAATTTAATTAAACTGTTATCACAAAAATGTCGATCAGTGCCAACTGGATCCAAGACAAGAAATTTGAAGGGGGATTTATGCAGAGAGAGCCAAGTTGTAGGATGACAGCAGCTAGGACTGGCTTCTAGATTGGGAGGGATGATATGCAAAGTGCTGGGTTGGGTCCTGAGTGCTTCGCTCTCAAGCTATAATTTACAGTCCCTGTCAGTGGGTGGCCCGGGGAAGGCTGGGGAGCCCAAGGAGGTCAGTTCCACTGGTGGGACTGAATTTCCCCCCAGGGAGCCCGGAGAGAACTTGAGTAACTCACCCTTGACTCTTCTCTTCCTGTCCTTTCTCCTTTAGCCTCCTTCCCTTCTCCCTCCACACTCTCTTTGAAGCCCCAAAGTGTAAGTGGCATTCCACACATCCCCCTTTCTTCCCAGCTCCCTGCCCATAGGCTCAGGAGCTGCCCTCAAGTGCAAATTTGAAACCCTTTTTTCTGCCTCTTGCTTTGGTCCTGGTGCCCTCCCACCTCTAACTGAGTCACCCTTTTTTCTTTCAATAGGTATTTTCTGAATTCCTATACCAGAAATATTCTCTTAAACGAAGCCCTGTCGGCAGAAGAGCCAACCCTGGGAGCCCTTGGTAACTGGCATAGATGAAGTCCCTTTTCTGCCCCAACGAGGAGTCTTGACCTCCTTAATGTCCTTGTTTCCCTATTGTCCTTGTTTTCCTGACCCCATTTTAGGACCCACAGGTCACAGTGCTTACATGGCAGGCTGTGTATTTTCCTTAAACCTCAGAAGAGAACTGACATTTATGGGGCGCTTAACGATATTGAACACTTACGACTTGCAGCCTCCCTGGAGGGCGTTATCATTCCCACTTCTCAAGGTCCAGGATGACAGAAAGTATTTATTAGAAGAAACGGCAGTAATTCAAATAGAAGTGGGAAAGGGGGCCGGGTCTCTCAGCCTCTGGGTCAGGCTGCCCCTGAGGCAGCGGGTGGGAGGTTGTGGCTGTCCTCACTGCCCCTCGGGCTTTGCTGGTGCAGCTCCTCCCAAGAGCCCTCCACCTGAAGGCCCGAAGGCGGCTTCAGCACCTCTGCATTCACCTTCTAAGATTTGATCCAGCCTGGAGTGATGGGCAGGGGAGTCATTTACAAGCCAGCTCTCCTGACATGGGTTCCAGCAAGTCTTGGCTGGCATCCGCTGGTGTGGGGGGGACCAGTCCCCTCTGGCTGGCACAGGAACTAAACACCTGAGGGCCCAGAACTGTCCCCAGCCCGCCCTCTCCTACAATCTCCCACTAGATCTCGAGTTCCAGCTCAGATGCAGGGGAGGGAGATCAGACATAAAATTCCAGGGGCTAAAAATTCCTCCCACAAAGATATACCCCCCTCTCCCTCTAATTTCCAGTGAAGCAGAAATTTTAACTCTTTGAGGCAAATTGTCAAAGCTGAGTAACTGCCTGTTACATACTCAGGTCCTGTTATTAGTTAACAGCATTTGAATGAATAACTTGCTCCCATTGCTTTGAAAATGTCTGTTTTAATAGGAAGCAGGGGCGATCAGAGATGAAAAGTACCAGCACGCTGCTTTCTGCAATGCCAGAGGCTGTTCTGAACTGGCCTTCATTCTGAGGCTGGTGAAAAGAGCTTCTTTTAGGAGAATGTAGAAGGAGGGGGACGGAAAGGGGAAGGGACTCAGGGCATACCCGGGCTGTAGGAGAGACCACTCTGTGCTCAGGGTTCAGGACCTGTCCTCTGATTGCCAGTTTTATATGCAGAGAAGTGTTTCTTGGGCTACCTGGACATTCCAGGCTATTGGAGAAACCAGTCTAGGATTTCAAAACAGAACAGGGGTGTCAACCTCAAGAAAAGATTCTGAAAACATGTGACTCTTTCCCATTCTTCTCCCTGTTGCAAGAGGCCACATTCACATAGCAACACCCCTAAACTGCACTCACCCCTGTAGTGATGAGCTTGGCTATTAGAACTCTGAAACAAATTGGTGGTTTTGATGATGGTTCCAGGTTGGGCACTGCCAACCAGCCCCCCTTTTGCCCTGTAGCCCTGATGGGGACTGCAAAGTCGTTGTTAGTAGAAGATAGAAGTCCAGAGATCGGGAAGGTAATTGCACACCTGGACCCCACCAGGCTGTGCACGCAGCTCGGACGGGACGGAATATGGTGGAGATCAGGGCCTCTCTGAATTGACTGTACAGGAAAATCACCTGGAGAGCTTTTCAAAATTCTGACATCCAGGGCCTCACACCCAAGAAACCAGAATCTCTGAAGGTGGCACCCAAGCTGTAGTCATTTTTTAAGCTTTCCAGGCGATTCAAACCTGCATCCGGGCTTGAGAACTAGCGATGCCAAGTGGTTGAGATGATTCTCCAGTCGGGAAACAGTTTTATCGGCTTCTGCTTAGAAAAGAAGTGTCCCAGCAGAGAAGGTTCAGAAGTCTCCTTTCTTTCCTGTGAGGTTGGTGCTATCTTTGGGGGGTACAAGTACTTTCACTTCTTCCTTTGAAAAAGGGATCCTGGCTCGGCGCCTATAGCTCAACCGGCTAAGGCGCCAGCCACGTACACCTAAGGTGGAGGGTTCGAATCCCCAGCCAGGACCCGCCAAACAACAATCACGGCTGCAACCAAAAAATAGCCGGGCGTTGTGGCGGGCGCCTGTGGTCCCAGCTACTTGGGAGGCGGAGGCAGGAGTTGGAAGTTGCTGTGTTGTTGTAATGCCATGGCACTCTACCCAGGGGGACAGCTTGAGGGTCTGTCTCAAAAAAAAAAAAAAAAAAAGGGATCCTATAGCTCAGCCAGCTTAATTTTTTTTTTTTTTTGGACTGGATTTTGGAGTATAGATAGATCTTTTTTTTTTAATTGTGTTTATTTCTTTTTTGGCTGGGGCTGGGGGGCTAGGTATGAACCCACCACCTCGGGTATATGGGGCCGGTGCCCTACTCCTTTGAGCCACAGGCGCCACCCCCTAAGTATAGATAGATCTTAAAAACAATTTCAAACTTAACAAAGACATTTTATGATTAATGCATACAACACATTTTTTAAAGAAAAAATACAGGGTCTGGCACAAAGAGTGCCCCCTTTTTTGCTAACAACCTGCAGGTAGAGAATTCTACAGAAGGTAGTGAGCAACATGTCAGTTTTTCTCTTTTCATGTTTCTCCACCAATTTCAATGTTTCACATTTATTTATATAATAATACTACTTCTTTCTTCTTTTTTGTGAGAAAGTCTCACTCAGTCGCCCTGCATAGAGTGCCACGGTATCACAGCTGACAGCAACCTCAAACTCCTGGGCTCAGTGACCCTCCTGCCTCAGCCTCCCAAGTAGCTGGGACTGCAGGCGCCTGCCACAATGCCTGGCTATTTTTAGTGGAGACAAGGTCTTACTCTTGCTCAGACTGGTCGCAAACTCTTGAGGTCAAGTGATCCACCTGCCTCAGCCTCCCAGAGTGCTAGGATTACAGGTGTGAGCCACCACATCCAGCCTAATAATACTACTTTAAAAAGGGCATTACTTCTGTTGGACCTTGTCAGACCGTAGAAGGAGGGGACAGAGAGGGGAAGGGACACAGAGCATACCCGAGCTGTAGGAGTATATCTGCATTTCTCACAGTTATCTCTTACTATGTATATCTCTTACTCTGTTTCTGCTGGGACTACAGGCTCGTGCGACTGTGCCCAGATTTCCTGTAGACACTTGATCCAGAAGCACTAATTGTAAATATTTTGCCATATTTGCTCTCTCATATGTATAAACACACACGGTATGTATATATACATATACATCTCTGCCTATATATACACACACATTCATATACATAATCTCTCTTATGTATGTATATAAATATACATTCATACGCACGTCCATAAATCTCTCTACATACACAAGCATACATATACATATAGAAGTCCATATATTAATCCACGTGTACCTGTTGTGCATGTATTTTTCTGAACCATTTCAGGGAACGTTACATGCATCATGTCCCTTCTCTACGTATAGATGCCCTTCTAGCTTTACTATTTCAGTGTATATTCCTAAGAGCAAGGATATTATGATCTTATCTAAATACCCCACAGTTATAAAATTTAGGAAATTTGACACTGATACTACTTTGCTTTTTTTTTTTTGGTGATAGAGTTTTACTCAGTTGCCCTAGGTAGAGTGCCCTGGTATCCTGGCTCACAGCAACCTCAAAGTCCTGACTTCAAGCAATTCTCCTGCCTCAGCCTCCCAAATAACTGTGACCACAGGCACTTGCCACAACACCCAGCTAGTTTTTCTATTTTTTTTTTTTTTGAGACAGAGCCTCAAGCTGTCCCCCTGGGTAGAGTGCCATGGCATTACAGCTCACAGCAACCTCCAACTCCTGGGCTCAAGCGAGTCTCTTGCCTCCGCCTCCCAAGTAGCTGGGACC
>CAUYTI010143638.1:0-56505 GCA_963575145.1 Galago senegalensis | reverse complement strand
CCCTGGGTAGAGTGCCCTGGCATTACAGCTCACAGCAACCTCCAACTCCTGGGCTCAAGCGAGTCTCTTGCCTCAGCCTCCCAAGTAGCTGGGACCACAGGCGCCCGCCACAACGCCCGGCTATTTTTTGGTTGCAGCCATCATTGTTGTTTGGCGAGTCTGGGCTGGGGATTAGAACCCACCACCTTAGGTGTGCATGGCTGGCGCCTTAGCCGGTTGAGCTATAGGCGCCCAGCCCAAATGATGTTACATTAACCTCTTCATTCCCAAATGGAGTTACATTAACCTTTTCAGCCGAAAACCATATATTCCCTTCCCGTTGTCCTGCCCTTGTTGTGCATTCTTTCCAAAAATTGGGACTTTTTTAAACCACTGCGGGACGCGGGACAAATTGTTAAAAATCGGGACTGTCCCGTCAAAAGTGGGATGTCTGGTCACCTTAGGTTACAAGCCAATGGCAGTGGCTTGTGCCTATAATCCTAGCGCTTTGGGAGGCTGAGGGCAGTTGGATTGCTTGAGCTCAGGAGTTCGAGACCAGCCTGAGCCAGAGTGAGACCCTGTCTCTGCTAAAAAATAGAAAACTAACTGGGCATTGTGGCAGACACCTGTAGTCCCAGCTACTCCAGAGGCTGAGGCAAGAGAACCAAGAAGCCCAAGAGTTTGAGGTTGCTGTGAGCTATGATAACACAGCACACTAGCCAGGGTGACAGAGACTGCGTCTCAAAAAAAGAAAGAAGAAAATGGTTACAATGGTAAATTTGTAACCATCATAAAAATGGTAAATTCGCTGATGGATTTAAGAGAAGAGTTTGTGACCAAAGAGCTTGGGCAATGAGACAGATCAGGACCCTTGGAGGGGGTCTTGAGCCAGGCTAAGCCAACTCTTCTGCCACATGCCAGTGAGAGAGGAGAGAGTGAGAAGAAATTCAAGGCACTCCACGTGTGGGGAGAAATACACTTTGCCCTGGAAAATACACTGTAACACCACGGTCATGTTTTGTATCAGCCCATTTCTTTGTCTTTTGCTGTAAACATAGTATTTAGCCTGATTCATGCTACTAGAGTGGAAGAGAGACAAAGATTCTCAACTCATGTGGGATACCTATCACTCCATGAGGAACTTTCTGTCTGGGCATGGGGCAGGTGAATCGGGAGGGATGGAGCAAGTAACAGAGACTGTCCCCAGCCCCAAGCCTGGAAGACAGGGAAGGGAGTGGTTCCTGGCTCCAGAGGGAGTGAGTCACTGGTGAGTCAGGTGGCTCAGTGGCTGCCTTTAGTGCCCCCATGCCACCAGTCCTACACCATCCTGCAGGGAGAGAATCTAGAGGGGAAATCCAACCCTGATCTCACTCCTTCTGTCTGGGAACTTTTTCCAGGTTTCCGTGTTGGTTGAGGAGCCCGTCGGATGGTGGCCAGTGGCCTTCTAACTTTTGCACACATCAGCAACCCCTTGGGAAGCCCAACACAGGTTGCTGGGCTCTACCCTAAAGTATGTGATTTGGTAGGTTAAAGTGGGGCTTGAGGACTGGCCTTTTTAACATGTTCCCAGGGAGTCACCCGAGGTGGAGAACCACTGATTTAACCTGTACAGGTCAGCCTCCCAGAACGTGTGGAGGAAGGATGGCGAGCAGATCTGGAAGGACAAACAACCTGTTTCATTTAATTAAAGGTGTTGATGGATCGCATACTGGTGTCTGACTCCTTCAGGCCTTTGAGGCAGCTAGTTGCCTTCTAGCTCTGTGTGACCCTACATACCTGGGCTGCAGGATCTCCAGCCCCTACCTTGGGTGGCCCTGAAGAGCGCAGTTCCTTTCACAGGTGAAGCAGTGACTGGTGTAGACTCTCCAGTGGCTCATTGAACTGCGTGTTGCCTTTTATGGAGGGATTCTTGTTTTCTGATTGTTTTTCCTGTTGGATTTAAAGTCTCTTGGGCAAGGACATAAACATTGGAGTTTTCCAGAGTATTTCTCTGTAGATGACAGGAGGTGTTCACTACATCAGATAAACGATGTTCCCAAATAGGTAGGTTCCATTTGATTCGTGTGAAATCCGACATCAAAGGGATCATTTAAAATATTATAGGACAATTCACTTAATTAACAAAAGTCCTGTGGATTTATGCTAATATGCCTGTAAACGGTTATTCACTATTGCCTCTCAAGTACTTTTCTCTTTTTCTTATCTTAGTTATTAAAAATAAAAGACCCCAGTGATCTTGCAGGTCATTGGTGACGGTCTGCATGTGGGAGCATTTGCCTGTGTGCCAAATGTTTATGCTTCTCTTCAGGGTGTTTGCTTCTGCGTTTCTTATATTTACAGTGATGCAGATGACATATGGGTCTGGAAAATCCCCATCTGTTCTTCGGTTCTCCTTTTGTTTTCTTTCAATTTAAAAAAAAAAATACTTTTCTTCAATTCTTGGGCCATGGCTGGTTGAAAATAGACCCCCCTCGCTGCAGTCACAAACTGCAACCTCTAGGAATCTTAAAACATCTTTTGAACATTTTGCTTTCTCTCCAGGGGAATCTCTGACCCAGAAATTTAAGCTGCTCTTAAATTACTGGTTCTTGTGTTCATTCACTGATCCGTGGCTATGAAGTCAGCCTGCGGCTTAAGGATGTGTAAGTACATCAGGAGGGAAGGTCGCAGTCGGGATATTTGCATCCGGATTCTGGAAGGTAAAGAGGACCTTCAGGGTAGATCTTTCAGGAAGAGCTTTCAGACACCTGGGGCTCTGGAATAGTGTGCCCCTATAGACCTGTTTCATTCTTTCAACAAACTTTGTTGAACACTCTCAGTGTTCTGGAAACCTATTTTGGTGTGCAGGGTGGGCTCCTCGTGTAACAGACTGGTACAGAAAGAGCCAGACCGGGCGGGGATGAGTTCACCCAACAGACTTTAACATCCCTAAAGACTGGGTGGGTCATCTCAGGACTGTATCCAGCCACCTCGCATATCCTGGGTTGTCTCACTACATGCTTGCTGACTGAGTGCTGTTTCAGAACAATAAACAAACAGCTTCTCTGAGAGGCAGAGGTGAGGCTGCTTCGACACCCCCCCCCGGGGGGGGGGGGCAGAACACCCACCAGCTCTCTAGAAGGAAGGAGCGGGCACGTGCACCTTCCCCTCCTGGGACACCCCGGAGCAGGCCTCACTCGATCTTTAAAGTTTCTGTGTGTTTTGATAAACAAAAGAGACAAACAGCAAGCTGGGTCTGTTTTAAACTATTCCCCGAGGCTGTTAGGGCTGCTGGGCTGAAAAGGTCTGTAGATTTTCCCCCAAAGATTGACCACCCTTCATGTTTCACCTGACTCCAGGTTGGAGATGGTAGATTTAGAGCTTAACATCCTGTTAGAAGTTGTAACATTTCTTACAACTTCAAAATTCACTGGCTGTGAACTGAAGGGACCCGAGCATTACCTTTCAGCAGAGTAGAGAGCAGATAGTAAATGAGCTGCTGCGGTTTTTCTGGTTTCTTTGTTAATTTTCCTGGGGATGGGCCTGGGACAGGGCGGAATATTAGGGATGAAGGTGAACAGAACCATGAAGCCAGACGTTTTATTTAAATCAGAAGAAAAATAAAACTCCCAATGGAATGACAGTCTTCCAGGAATCACCTGGTTCTGGATTAGACAGGCGGGAGAGCTCTGTTCAGTTAAGGGAGGAGCAGGGCCCAAATGGGAGTGTGAAGAGGAGAGAGAAGAGGAGAAACATCCTCGCATGTTCCCCCTCTTCCTCTAGTTCAGCTGAAATAAGCTAAGAGACCCAGTGGTCCCTGGAGACAGTATGTACCAGCTCTCACCAGAGCCAGTGGCTACATTTTCAGGACTTTTGCAAAAAGGGTGATACACACATCCATTACTAAAAATTATACAAACTTACACTTAAATAAATGATATTAAAAACAAAGGTTTTGGGGCTCGGTGCCTGTGGCTCAAGTGGCTAAGGTGCCAGCCACATACACCTAAGGTGGCGGGTTCGAATCCCCAGCCCGGACCCGCCAAACAACAATGACAGCTGCAACCAAAAAATAGTCGGGCGTTGTGGCGGGCACCTGTAGTCCTAGCTACTTGGGAGGCAGAGGCAGGAGACTCGCTTGAGCCCAGGAGTTGGAGGTTGCTGTGAGCTGTGATGCCACAGCACTCTACTCAGGGGGACAGCTTGAGGCCCTGTCTAAAAAAAAAAAAAAAAACAAAGGTGTTAAATCCTTAAAACTCATAGTCTCCTAATTATTATACATGTTTGTATCTGTTACGGTTTTCAGGTTATTTACATCCATTATGTCTGTATGATGGGAATGGGAAGGATGGTCGGCCGCCGCCTGCCACTTCCCAAATGCTTTGTTCAGTGGCCTCATGTTGGCAGCTTAAAATTGGCCAGGGTGGGAGTGTTTACACTAGGGAAATTGGTAAACTTGCTGCAAGCTGGGGCTTTGGTTTCTTTTTTTTTCACCAGAGTTGGTTATTAAACATTTACTGGCATATTGCTGCAAAGGACACTCTGAAATGCCTAAGGAATAGACTCACTCGAGTTTCCATAGACCTTGAGGGGCTGTGGGCCTTTCAGCTTAGCCATCTCTGACCAATATTTGCTGGCCTGTAACATTGGGCCTGTCATTTGCAACCGAGTTGTTGTGTACTGGTGCATAATGTCATCATTCTGTAATGAGAAATATGTCGTTATATAATCAAATAGAAAATAATTCAGAATCCATTGTAACAGCTTTCAGATATAGTTCACACACAATAAATTCACTCACTTCAAGTGTACAAGTCCCAATTACTCAGGAGGCTTAGGCAAGAGAATCGCCTAAGCCCAGGAGTTGGAGGTTGCTGTGAGCTGTGACACCACGTCACTCTACCGAGGGTGATAAATTGACACTCTGTCTCTATGAAAACAAACAAACAAACAAAAAACAAGTCAATGATTTTTATTGCTTTTGCAGCATGTGCAACCATCACCACAATTTTTTTTTTTTTGAGATAGAGCCTCAAGCTGTCCCCCTGGGTAGAGTGCCATGGCATTAAAGCTCACAGCAACCTCCAACTCCTGGGCTCAAGCGAGTTTCTTGCCTCCGCCTCCCAAGTAGCTGGGACCACAGGCACTCGCCACAACGCCCAGCTATTTTTTGGTTGCAGCCGTCATTGTTGTTTGGTGGTCCGGGCTGGAGATTCGAACCCGCCACCTTAGGTGTACGTGGCTGGCGCCTTAGATGGTTGAGCTATAGGCGCCGAGTCACCCCATTCTTTAAATACGTACAGACCTGTGCTCATTCCCTGATTCCACAGATGTTCTACTGAACACCTCCTATGCCTCTATCACCTTGCAGGGACTTCAGTGCCCTGGGGGTGAAGTGGGTATATGAGTGTTTAAACTGGTGGGCAGAAAATAGCCTGAACATGCAATTTACTTGGCTCATATGTCTTAAAAAAAATACCACTTAGTTGCTAATCTTTAAAAACTAGGAGATTTCTTTTCTTTTTTTTTTTTTTTAGACAAGAGTCTTAGTCTGTCACCCCAGAGTAGAGTGCCATGGTGTCATCATAGCTCACAACAACCTCAAATTCTTGGGCTCAAGCGATCTTCTTGCCTCAGTTTCCTAAGTAGCTGGGACTATAGACACCTGCCACAACATCCAGCTAATTTTTCTAATTTCATAGAGAAGGAGTCTCACTCTTCTTTAGGCTGGTCTCAAACTCCTGAGCTATAGCAATCCACCCGCCTTCGCCTCTCAGAGTGCTAAGATTACAGGCATGAGCCACTAGCCTGGCCAAAATTAGGAAATTTCAACTGACAATTTGGATGCATGACTTGGCAAGTAGATGAACTAATTGGCCTTATAGGCCTGACCCTTGTAGGCACTTAAGTTTGTAGCCAGTTGATCTGATTTGAGATGTAAAAATACTCTCTCTTTATCCATTTCAGATGCAGAACTCATAGAGAACTTTTACAATTAAATACATATAGCATTTATTTTATCTTCAGTATACACTATCTGGACAAAACATTGATTTTTTAGTGGGGATACGAGATGAGAGAGAGAGAAAATATGAAAGCATCCTGGTCACGTGCACATTTTACCATCACTTCTGTCCTCATTTCTTGCAGTTTAGAGTTATAGGTCTCCTGTCCTACATGAGGGAGAAACCTCGTTTCACTTAGGGCAAGTGATCACAGGAGACCAATCGGCCTGTGGTCTGTGAAGTTCAGTTTGTAGAAATGTATCATCACCTATGAAATCCTTCAGCCTTCTGACATAGTCATTGAAGTCAGGGCTGTGACAGGGCGAACTGACACGCCCCTCCTGCTGGGGCAGTGCTGCACGGAGCCCTCTTCATACAAGTGGCTGTGCTGCACTCAGCTCAAGGGAAGAATGCTTCTGACAGGTCAGTAGATCCATGCAAATGCACACTTTCCTCTTCCAGGAGCACATAGCAAGATTATTAGTTAAAATATTACCTTTTTCTCAAAGTATCTCAAGATTGGGAGAAAAAATATCCATTGTACACAGCCCTATTATGAAACTCATTCTATAGCTTTCATATGAAGGCTATAACCTAACTATAGCCTAAGAATATGGGGCGGGTAAGGAGTGGGGGGGTGGATGGGTGGAGGGAGGGTGATTGGAGGGTTCACCTCTATGGTTTATCTTACAAGGGTACAGGTGAATCTTTCTAAAAGTAGAATATAGATGTCTTGAAATAACAACTAAGAAAATGACATGAAGGCTATGTTGACCAGTTAGATGAAAATATCTCAAATTGTGTATCAAAATACCACACCATACCCCATGATTGCATTGTTGCACACAGCTATTATTTAATAAAAAAATTATCTTTTTCTCTACATAGTTTTTTTTTTCCTTGACCCTTCCTCCTCTCCTCTCTCTCCATTTCTATTCCTTGGCACAAGTCAATACAAATAAATGAATGGGTTTGGTTTTGTTTGTGTGTTTCTTTTGTTCCTCTTTTCTTTGGCTACAGCCTAAATCAAGTACCATATTTGACCGACAGAGTGTTGTGTTTTCTTTAATTATATCTGAACTATTTTCTAACTCAGAGAATGCTTTCCTGCACATGTCTTGGTTGCATTTTATTTACTTGCCCAAGCTTTACAGGTCTTGAATTCAAGTTCCTTAGACCAAAAGCCCATGGGAGAGATGAGGGCAGGTGACTTAAAAGATAACCAGGACAGTGATAGTGCTTTGGGCAATAACAGAGTAGGGAGAAGAAGTTATGAAGACTGCTGAGTGGGATGGACAGATCTGGTCCCAAGAGGGAGATAACTGCCCAGCAGGGCCCCTCCGTAGAGGATGCTACGTGACAGGGTTCCCAGCTCTTCCTTACAGCATCATCATCTTTCCTCTAAATGGCAGAGAGCCAACTGCACCACCAAGCTAAGATGAATGATGGGCACCTGGAAGTGGATGTTGCCATGGCAACCACTAGCACCTGCCCCATCCCTAATGTCTTCTTGGTACCATACACATCCCAGACTCTTGCATGCCCCCAAGAAAAGGGAATGGTGTGCAATAGCTAAGAGTGAACGTTTTACCTGACAAGAATCTGAAACTGGGTATAAAATTAAGTTGATTCAAAATAAATAATGAAATGAGTTACTTCTTCCACACCTGAATAAACTGAGCTTTCCTATAAGCTCTAAGAAAACTAACAAAGAAACTTATCTGATCCGTGGTGATGTGGACACACAGTCTAGACTCAAATAGGCCATGGGATCGGCACCTATTATTTCCTTCTTCTCATATTTAATCCTCAGTGTCTGGAAGCTTAAACAACGCTCCTGGTTATGCTTTCTCTGCCTCTTCTCAGTTGGCACCCATTCATTCTCTCACCTGCTTGAACATGTGGGCCCTCTGCAAGAGATGAGATTCGCCCTAAGATGGAGAAACATTTTATCACTGTGGCACAAGCAGGAGACAGCTGTTTCCCATAAATCAAGTGTGGGAGGTGTTGCAATCCCTATACTCTGGAGTCCAGAGGTTAAACAGACGGAATAGAACATTCAGTGGGCTGTCCCCTCAGGGGTGTCAGCAAATTATTTCTATGTTTGAAATTCTGCTCATAACCCAATTGATGATTCAATCAATTCCTCAAACCTTGTTCCTTGAAATGAGCAGAATGACATTTTCTATTTACTGCCATCCTCCAAAACTTCAATTTTAAATCATCCTAATAACAAAGTAAACATTCAAATATTCAATTCAAAACCAATTTCCCCCCCATGTACAACCTGCTTGGTAGGTCTGGAGCTGCTGCTGCAGGAAAGGATATTTAAAACTCCTGTCCTCACACTTAAATAGGAATTATTTTAAAAACAATTAATCCAGTTTTCAGTTATCAGCTGAACACAATAATTAATCAATCGCAAAGCAATGGCCTGAAACCAACACTGATTAAGCTTCTGGTGTCCGGTTTGTTTTAAGTGGCTTCTAATCTGCTACAGAAATCAAATACCACTGTGATATATTAGGTCATATGAGGCAATCAGCATCAGATTTTAAACTTTGCGAAAGAAGGTCTTCATTAAAGAGTGGAGTTACTAACCACTAAACGGAATGTGAAAGATGACTGGAGAAACCCCACAAAGTAAGTTGTGGGA
Organism: Galago senegalensis; assembly: GCA_963575145.1. Taxonomy (NCBI): domain Eukaryota; kingdom Metazoa; phylum Chordata; class Mammalia; order Primates; family Galagidae; genus Galago; species Galago senegalensis. Next base: position 47,886 of record CAUYTI010143638.1, on the reverse strand, counting down.
CCTTTATTTATCATGATTTACAGGGCATCATTGACATTATTTCTGTGCAAGGGAAGTCCTAAGAGGGTAAACTTATGTTCAGCCAAAATCTTCAGTGCTGTAGGAGCAAGAATGTCCTTCCATTAGGCTGGATTTCCACTGAGAACGTTCACAGGGTGTTTGGACACCAGGGTAATGTCCAGAGTGGTTCTCAAGCATCTTCAGAGACAGGGAGCCAAACATCTACCATCATCATGACCCAGACAAGGTGCGAAGAATCCAATTGATTCTTCCACTTAAAATTGCATGACTGCTCATTTCCAATTACTATCTCTGGCCATAGGGGCAAAAGAAGATTCTTCCCCTTTACTGGAAATTCTAGAAAGTTTTACTATATTATCCCTGGTGATTTTCAGCTGATGTGCCATGAGAGGATCTTAGGTATGCCTTGAAAATTTTTAAAGATCGTTAACCTCTCGCCTGTAATCCTTGAACTCTGGAAGACTGAGGCAGGTGGATTGCTTGGGCTTAGGAGTTAGAGACCAGCCTGAGCAAAAGCGAGACCCTATCTCTACTAAAAATAGAAAAACAAGCAGTGCATAGTGGTGGGTGCTTGTAGTCTCAGCTAATCAGGGGGCTGAGGAAGGAGGAGCACTTGGACCGAGGAGTTTTAGGTTGCTGTGAGCTATGATGATGTGGTACTTTACCCAGGATGACAGAGTGAGATGAAAGGGTAGGAAAGGAGAGGGGTGGAGAGGAGGGGGGAGGAGAGCAGGGGGGGAGGGGAGGAGAGGGGAGGAGAGAGGAGGAGAGGGGAGGGGAGGGGAGGGGGAAGGGAAAGAGAAAAAGAAAAAGAAAGAAAAGAAAAGAAAGAGGGAAGATGGAAGTTCAAAGCACAATAAGTATATTCTGTTTTTTACTCTTTTTATTTTTGATAAATATAATTTAAGGGTGCAGTGGGAGTTTAACTATATATTCAAGTGTGCCATGAGATAAAAACGACTGAAAAACACTGCTCTAGGGTCTTGAAAGAACATTTAGGTTACTAAAAAGACTGCCTGTGACGGAGAGATGGTTAGACATATGAGTTCATTAATAAGGCCAATCCTATTATTGGTTTCTTCAGGCAGGCATTGCTAAAATCAGCCATAATTACCAAGGCCAAGATCATAGGCATGATTTTTTAAATTTCCATTATGAATTATTTAAAACATATAAATATTATGAAATATGAACAATAATAAAATCATCACTTAACTACCCAGCTCCTAGCTGGAGATATATAACATGAGTGTAGTGAAACGATCAATGAGGATGAGTCAATGTACAAATCAGTTAACACGTGCATAAATAAATAAACCCCTCTGTAGAACAACCGCCACCACTTGTGTTTCAATCACTAGTGAGAACTGAGCATTTTTATTTTTCAAGCCTTGGAGATGAATCTCTCTACAGCCAGGAGCATCTCCTCTTTGGTCTCCTCAGGAATAGCAGCCCAGTTATATGTGCCAAGGTTTAGGACACAAACAGCAAGAATACAGGAGAATGAAAAGTATAAGCACGTTCTGTATCTCAGTAAGGCCAGCGTGGCTGGAACCAGGGATCGGTGGGGGCTGAGGATGAAGATGAGGGTAAAAACTAGTTGTACAATGCAATGATACATTTCAGAACTACTACGATACAGTATAAATGTCTACCACACACAAAAAGATCCTAATATATAAAAACAAACAAACTAGTTGGTACAAAGCTTTAGTCATCCCAGGTGAAGAAACAGTGAAGGGAATTCAGCTGGGAAGGACTTATCTCAAAGGCTCCCCTGACTCTGATGATGGATTGTGGCCTTCAGGCAACGTGTGAGTCAGGAGACCAGTTGGGAGTTCAGTTGTGGGCTTCCAGACCATGACTGCCGTGGCCTGGACCAGGTAGAGAGGGCTGAACTACTCAGCATGATGGGTAACGGGAAGCATTCCCAAGCACCACAGTTCTCATGGCGCCCAAGTCCCAAATGCTAGCATGCAGCTGGGCAAAGCAAAGCTGTGAGTGTGCCCCAGGAGAAGGCAAACCAGGACGGGGGAGCACCAGAACAGAAAATCACTGAGGAACTTCTGCACAGGCTGGAGAGCTGAAGGGACTAGAGGGATAGTGATCTGCAAACTTTACAACAAACAAGAAGGAGAGAAATACACGTTCCCTGGGGGCCGAGGCTCTGCTAAACGTATTCAGTACAAATAGTCATTATGCTGGCGCTGAAACCACAGTGAAGGCAGTTCTGTCGGGAGAAAGACAGGTTACTCATTGCTACGACTTAGGTGAGAGAAGAAGGTACTGGTTGATAGGCAAGGCATTGGAGAGAAATAATCTGCGTATAGCAGTGTTCAACAGTCCGCTGAGAAAGTGCAGTCAGGATCACCCAAATTGCTTGTCCACTCTCCATGAAATTGTCAGAGGTCAATTCAGCTCTGCCGGTGGCTCCCCAAATTAAATGGGAATGGAATGTTTTCTTTTGTTTAATTGCCTTTCACTTTTTGATGGAGGTGTAACATTGATAAAGTAAACTAATCTTTCTTTTTTTTTAAGATTGTGGTAAAATATAGATAACATAAAATTTAACATTTTGACCATTTTTAAGTGCACAGTTCAGTTGCATGAAGTCCGTACACACGCTGTTATGTGCCCATCACTGCCACCATCCAGGAAACTTTTTCCTATTATGCAAAACTGAAATTCTCACCCATTAAATGTTTGCTTCCCACTCTTGTTTCCCCCACCCCAGCCCCCGGCTACCTTGATTCTATAATGTGCATGAATTTTCAGCACACAGTCTCTCTCTCTCTCTTTCTCACCCCCGCCCCCCCCCCCCGTAACCACCACTGAGATCAAGAGCTGGAACTCTTCAAACAGCCCCCAATTCTTCCTCATGCTACACAGGGAAATGTTTGATTTTCTCTCTCATCTTCCTGGTTCTCTCTCCATCATAATGCAAAAGCCTTTATGAGGTACTTATTCAATATGGCATTTTATTTTTCTTTATACAGAGGGAGAGAAACAGATGTGACACCACCTCTAAATCCTCCAAGAATTTACTATCTGAACTTGACAAAGGAAGACTCTGAGTCGCAGAACGTCTCCTTCTGCACTTGGGGCTCGTGCTGTGCCACAAAGTGCAGGGGTGCGACGTCACTGCGGTGCTTGTGCAGAGCTTCCATACGCAGGGGGTGTCTGTGGTCTTACTGTGCCCGCCCGTATCTATTCCTCTTGGCCCTCTTCTTTTAGAAACACACATCACTCTTCCCTTAGGACAGATACCTCCTCCATCCACTCTCAGTCTGGAAGACCCAACTGGGGCGGAGCCAGATGCGTGATGGGCAAAAGAAATTGGGACTTGGACAGCCCTGGCCACAGGGGTTTGATGCAGCGATGGGAAGAGAGACGTCAGTGGGTCTGACTGCGATTCCACGTCTGACCTCCAACAGCCGTGCCATCTTGGGTGTGCTCGGGAACTGCGCCTGGCACCAGTGACAACATGGGAGAGATATTTCCCGTGTCGTAGGACTGCTGTAACCTTTGATGAGATAACAGAAGTAAAACCGTGATACTGTCTCAGGGTATGAACTAAGGGCTCTGTAAATTGCATGCACTGGTATTAATGCCAGAATAAAAATAATCATTAGTTTATTTTTCATGTTAACGTGGCCTAAAATGATGCCCTCCTAGGCCTTTGAGCAACTGGAAGACAAGGATATCATCTTATTTATTTCTGTATTTCTAGTGTCTAGCACAGTATAGATTTTTAGCAAACAGACATTCAACAGACTCAATGATAATAACACCTGTTTTTAAATGTCTGGTCCGGTTCCCATCCCTCCTTCTTATCTCTCTTTACTCCTTTCTCAACAAATGTATGTGTCGGTTATAAACTAAGTGAACAGGTTCTGATTTAGAACCCTGATGCCCCTTTTAATTTCTCCATGTGCGGCTCAGAAGTCATTGGAAGCTCTCCAGGATTCCAAGAGCTGGGTTCCCTGGGGAGCGTGCCTGTGCCCATCAGGACCAGTGACCAAGAGGCACCCCAAGTGGTAACAGCACACCCTGCAGGGTCCCCCACAGCTGGAAGACTGCACCACGCGGCATAAATGTATAAAAGTTGAGAGCTCAGTTATGGGCCACACCATGTCCCCTCCGAAAGATACGTTGAAAGGCTAACCCCCAGTGCCTCTGAATGTGATCTCATCTGGAAATGAGGTCATTACAGAGGTGATCACGTTAACTTAAGGTCATAGGGTGAGACCAAATCCAATCCGACTGGTGTCCTTATAAAAGGGAGAAGTTTGGGCTGAGAGGCAGACATGTAGAGTCTGGGAAAGGAATGCTTACTGCCCTGGCGAGAGTGCAGCCACTGGGGGAACCAGCGAGTGGGGAAAATCAGGCCAGAGCCAAACTGCAGGATCACAGAGAACCCCCGCAGCCACACCCCCTGGAATGCTTCCAGGCTGGCGTTCCTGGACAAAAGCAGAACAGTAACTTCCATTCTGGCCCTGGCTGGTGGCCAATTAAGGGAATAACTCTCAGATTTGCTCTGAGTGCAAAATTAGTCCCTCTGCAGAAGGGATGGCTCCTTTTGGGAACCTCCCTCCCAAACTCAACCCTACTGATGAAGGATAATAAAAGCCCCCTGCAACAGCATGAAAGCTGAGCTGGCTTCTGGTCAGACTCCACTCTGCTCTTTTTCTGATAAAGCCTTCCCAGTCCCCGGACTGACTTCCTCTCCTTTTTACAGACACTTTCTCCCCATCTCTACCCCCGGTTCCTCATAGCGAAGAGAGACAATGCGAAGATACAGTAAGAAAATGGCTCTCAGCCTGGGGTGATATACCTGCAGGAGAAGGAGAACCAAAGATTAGGATGACTGTGGGAAGTCAGGAGAGGCGGGATAGGACCCTCCCCAGCCTCCAGAGCCGTGGTTTTCAACCTTCCTAATGCCGCGAGGTATTTTCATTGTTACAGAGGGGTCAGGACCCAGGGGTTGAGATCCGCTGCTCCAGAAGAAGCACAGCCCAGCACACACCTTGTTTTTCAGTTTCTAGAAATTTCAGTCTGTTGTTTCAGCCACCCAGTTTTGGTACTTGGCTGAAGCAGCCACGAGGAAACTAATACACTGGCTCTCTCTGAGGTTTTGAAGCTCTTTTAACAAGAATGTTTACATAGTTGGTTTTAAAAAGGAGAAAAAGCCATTTCACAAAGCCAAACCATTCCTAGGTTGGGCCATTTCTTAAGGTGGTCACTAACTCAGCTTCACTGATACCATAAAACCCTGAGGAGGATTTCAGAAGCTTTGGCAAGGCAGGATCCTTCCCCCTTCTCCAAACAAACAAAGGATGGCTCTTAGAATTCAAAAAGCATGAAGGTGTGGAAGCCAGAGCAGTGGAGTCACCAGCCTCTCCCATGATTCAAAGGGGCATCCAGTCACACGAACAGGCACAGACAGGACAATCTCAATAGACGCATGCCTGCCGGGGGTGGGAGGTGGGAAGACTTCATCTCCTGGGCCCCGAGTAACTCAGAACACATCTCAGCCCCTGCAGTTTACTGCTTGACTTAATGAGTTGAGCAAATACTTGGGCTCCTCAATAAAAGCACAATCTCAAGTTTCTTAAAAGAGATACAAAGTGGCTAATGGACTGGGAGAAATTGGTTGTAGCTGGAAGCGCATTTGAGAAGTACATTTTGTTTATATTAAAACCTCATTTGAGTATGAGATCAAGGGAAAGCTGCTAACAGGGCAAGTTTAATATGACTAATACTCGTACAACCTCAGAACGTTCCATTTCCATCCACCCGAGAGATATAATTTTAAAAACATTTTAAAGTCACTAATATGGTAAGATGATGCTAATAGGGTACAAATTACAACAAGAAGGCGCAAACTTGATACTGAATATTTGCTGAGGAACTGAGTAGCAAATTTCATCATTGTACTAATATGATGACAGGTTGCAAATACCAGCATTCCACCATACCATCTCCCCATTAGTCCCATATTTATGATGCTGCAAATGGCAGTTATTCACAGATTAGTTCATCTTGGAGATTTTGTGCTCTTGATGCTAATAAATGCACTGGCTTCACCGCCTACACCAACCTGAAGCTCCCATTTCGACTTTCAGAAGAAAATTCATCACGGAAAAACTCAACTGCAGTTTGTAAAATAGCATTTACTTTGGTGAGTTAAACACAGAGATCACTGATGTATTTTGAAACAATTGGGCTGTCAGGGCCTTGCCCACCAATGCCAAGAATTCCCCCCATGAATTGTCTGAACAAAGACTAGCTTGATTGCCCGGCTATGTGTGCAGCTAGGAAGCTGCTTGCTCAGAGGAATAATTCCCCCAGAGCTAAAACTCCACAGGCCTTGAAGAGATTTCTGGGCAGAAAATTATAAGTGCATCAGGAAAAGTCTGTGCAAAGAAAACCTCTGGGGTATCGTCCACTCAGTGGCCCTGCTCCAAGAAATCAGAATGATGCCTTTGCCCACCCCTCCCACTCATACCATTCAGACTGCACACTTCCAAGCTGTTCCAGAAATTCAACCCTAGAAAATTGTTAGAAAGTATTTAACTAAGACAACAACCAGCAGTCTGTTCACTCGTCCCAAGAGAGGTGACATTGCTTAAGCTGTACAAGATACTGTGTCATTATCCCCAGGGCTCACAGGAGGTATATGAGCTGCATATCAACCATGACACTGGAATGGGAATTTAAAGTGGCGATTCCGCAATATGTACAAACTGTTTTAAATGAGTATCTTGACTGGGAATGGGAAGGTAGTATTTTAAAATGGTTATGCTTCCTCTATGTTTCTAATTTGTGTTTGGTAGAATGTGTATTATTAGGAGGAAAAAATAAAATTCAAACATTGGTAAACGTCTTCCACTCATGGGAAGTAAAAAGGTATATGGCATTATTTTTGTACATTAAACATACAAAAATATTTTATATTTCCACAAAGAAATGTACTACCTATGTTGTTTGCTTTATTCTTGATGATGTGACTCTTCTTCAGCTTTTAATGTTTTTGTTTTTCTGTTTTTGAGAAAGACTTGGGTAAAATAAACCATTTCCTTTTCATTTAACTCTATTACAAGCAACACACACACACAAACATCATAAAATAAATAGCAACTGGTATGTAGTGACAGTGTGGAGACACGATAGGGAAGGGTGAGGACTGTGGCAAAGTTTACTATGCCTGCCATCTAAATTAAGCAATGGTTATTCAGTTACAACAAACTGTTTCTATGATGATATCCAAGCCCCAAATTGCCTGGTTTTTTATTTTAGTTTTCTAAAATATTTATTATTTTAATGAAAATCCAGAAATCTGGTTATTTCTTATTTCTGTGAAATCTCCAGATTTTTAAATACTGACAATTGTTTTATTTTTTTTCCAATTACATATGCCAGAAAACATTGTCCCAAGACAACATATAAGTAGGCTAGAGGTTTTTTGTTTGTTTTTTGACAACCTACACAAGAGCTCTATAAATAACTGTTAACTAAAACAAATAACCACTCATGTTTGAAGACTTTGATCATCACTAACAATTAAGTACTTTTACTCCTTGTTGCTCAGGAGAGGACTCCCTACATATGCGAGATCACTGCAGCCTGTACCTCTGCAGGGAGCAAGTCTGCAGGGAGCAAGGTCCACTTGTCTGCCGTGTGATCAGCTCCATAGCCTCCGGCCCTCTGGGAGTAAGTCTCTCGCAACATCTGTGCACAGACCCAGCTGAGGAACCAGGGCATAGCTCTGTCCTTCCAAGTATCCAGTTCCTCATTATCCCCAACATATGACTTTAGCTCAGCGAAACTTTGTTTTTTTAAACTTAGGCTCTGCCTCCCTACCCATGTGTTGAGACATCTCACCCAGGCATAACGCCGGGGGACTGTGGGTTTCTTCCCACGTGTCTCTATTCCGTGAAGGATCACAGTGTCATGCTCTGAGGTCCCCAATGTCTGCACACTGGCACCTCATATATCTCGCTTGCTTTTAAATTTGTCTAGGGTAGAAGTCATCCTGCCTTGGCCAAGAGCAGAAGGTCTCCTGATGCATCTGACACACAGTCCCAAGCATCTCTGCAGGATAATTAAAGGTTATCTTTCGGCCCCGTGACCCTGGGTACACATCCTGTCTTCTTTAGCTGTACTAACAACAAAAAGGAACAGCCATCAGTATTTTCAAACATGTATTTAGTTCCTACGATGTTGCAAAATGAGTTATGAGCAAAAGTAGAGTTATGAACAAAATAAGTCTCTTCCCAGCCCTAATGGGACTGGATCCATGGGGACTGGGAAGGCAGGGGGGAGCGAGACCAAGAACAAGTCAACTAGTAAATAAACGAAGTAACAACAGACCGTGGTTACGTGCAATGAAGGTGAGAGCACCATGCAAATGAGGACTAAGAGCAGCATTAATTAAGCTTTTGAAAGGTCATTCCAGCCCTAAGGACTGAATAAAAGGTTGGGTGATCACAATTTATTCTTCAAAGGAGAACTCTATTGGGAGGGATGAAAGTGGTACTAATGATTATACCAGGAGAACAGTTACCACCGAGACTGTGCTAGGTAATGCAAGATATATGCTCACCCCAAAAGCTAACAGGACTAGAAAACAGGGCAGATAGTTTGAATGATGTTGTTGGAACAATCTTCATGAGAAACCATGGTGACCTCACGATGTGTCAGAGAGATGATGTGCAGACCGCTCACAGACGTGGGAGCGGGTGGAGCAGGGAGAGATGGAGGAGCTGAGCTTAATGGCTGAGTTCTGACCTGAACGATTGATTAGAACTGTTATGAAGAGATGCAGTAAGGGTGGGGGGGACCAGATCAATGTCTGTGTGTGGAGAAAGAGGGGATGATGCGTGCAGGTTTAAGCATAGAGAACTCAAGATGTCCCAGTAAGTTAAAGAGCAGGCTTTGGGATGTAAAGACCTGGAACTTGGGTAAGATTTCAAGACTGGGAAAAGCAATATAGACACCCTTTATATATATACATCTTTTAAAAGATCTGCCCCAGTCCCTGCAGCTGGGAGGGGTTGTTGTCCTTCTCTGAGCTTTCATAACCCTTCATTCCACACCTAACAGTCTTTCTTCTCCCTCACATGTGTCATCACTTATATCTATGTGCCCCGCCATCTGGCAGAATGCACAGCCCTTAATTATAAGATAGAACAACTTTCCTAGTGGTGAAAACAGCAGATATTCTTTAAAAAGCTTTTAGAGTCAGGTGTGGTGGCTCAGGCCTGTAATCCCAGCACTCTGGGAGGCCAAGGAGGAGGCCAGGAGATTGAAGTTGGCAAGGCAATATAGTGAGATCCTATCTCTACCAAAAAAACCCCCCCAAACAAACAAACAAACAAAAAAACCCCAAACTAGTCAGATGTGGTGGTGAATGCCTGTAGTTCCAGCTACTTAAGACGCCTGGAGATGGAAGCGGTGGGGTGAGAGCAGAGAAGCACAGACCGAAGAGCCGGGAACGTGTCAAACCAGTGGGGACCCCGCTGCTCGCTCTGTGGGTACGATACACTCACATAGGGCAATGCTGTTTACTAGGAGGTCATTTCTCTTAGTGGCACAAATTTTGTAGCTTGCGGACAACTTGAAAGCCTGCCACTCTGGGCAAATCTGCATGTGCTAAGGACCGTCCAGCTTCTCATAATGAGTCCTGTTCACTGGCTCATGAACACGCCACCCACCCCCGAAGCCGCAGAGGTGGTTTGTCCAGCTCAGAGTCTGTGGACCTTGATAAATTTGGTGTCTGTGTACTGAGCTTCCAATTTCTCAATCTGCACCACCCCAATCGCTGGCAGGGGGCGGGGCGGGTGGCTAACTCTCAAATCTTTAGTTGGAAACAAGTTTTGGAAATGTTCTGGGCATGATGCTTTTGGCTATTTAGAAAATTATGTTTCCTAAGGCTGTGCTCCCAAATCTCTTTATGCCAAGAGAGATGGCTCTGCATTAGAGCATTTAGGAGCAAATAAGCAAACCCAGGTTAATCAAAACCACTTAAATGTCGTTAACTCAGCTACCTTGAAAAGAGTTCCATGTTTAAGTCAGACACCTATAAAAACAAGCCTTTGGCATAAAGATGTCAAAACACTTATGCAATCAAGATTAAGAATATTGAAAACACACTATAAAACTTGCCAAAAAAATGTTTACATCTCCAGGCTGTTATCAGCAGAACCCTGTGAGCACATGTGCATGGTCTGCATCTTAGGCATCCTGCCACCATCGTTCCCGTCCAAAGGAGCATCTGTGTTGTTAGGAGCAACCTGCAGATGAGAAACCACTCTGAGGCAAGTGGAAATGTGCACAGCACAGCAGTCCGTACTGTGGTCTCTCCCACGTGAGCAGGACGCTGCCTCATCAAAATCCAATAACTCCATCACTCCGTCAGCCCAGCGCAGGTTCCCTAACCATTGAGAAAAGCAATTTCAGGAAATGGCCAAGCTGCAGTTGCATTCAAACCCGTTCACTCATCCAAGAATCCCCACAAGAATAGTGGCGACATATTACACACACACACACACACACACACACACACAGAGAGAGAGAGAGAGAGAGAAAAGAACGGATGCAGAAAGCCAGCATGAGGGAAGACCCTCTTCTCACAAAACCTTGCTTGCAGGGGCTGTTGCACTAGGGAGTCTCTCTTCATGGTCAAGCACTATTTTAGTTTGGATTCCCTAGAAGTGGAGCTGAAAATTCAAGTGCACATTGTACATTTCAGAGATGATGCAAGGAAATTTCAGGTGGGAATGGAAAAGTGACCCATGGAATGGGGCAAATCCAGTAAGAGTTTGATAACGGAGACAGGGCCCACTCCGAGCAGCTGAGGCTTCCTCGCACCGTGAAACTCTGGGAGATGGCAGCACACAGATCAGAGCTGCCCCGCCCAGTGGGTGAGGAAGCTGGAGTATCTGTCTGCTCGATCCGCACTACCTGAGCTGGGTGCCTCCTCCAGGGTCATTAACACTGGTGCTTCCGCCTCCTCTGCCCATGAGTGAGAAGTGTTCACCTGCAGAGACACAGCCTCTATCCTGGTGTTTTTCAACCTTTCTTATGTCATGCACAGCTGAACCTATGGTTAAACTTCCACAGCACACTTACATTATATTGATTAAAAAAGAATCAAAAAGGGAATCTATTTATTGTGCTTTGAATTTCTTTCAAAAATAATTTAATTAGTGATCTTTAAAAGCTTTCACAGCACACCTAGGATCCTTGCACAGCACACCAGTTAGCGGTGGCACCCTAGTTGAACATCAGTGCTCTAGGAGGAAGTTCACAGGTGTTTGAAGTAAGCCCCTTTGGTATACAGAAGTGAGTGATAGAATGAAAGTATCAGAGCCCTGACATCATCTGCTACACGCACCCCCAGAGTCTTGAAAGCCATGCCTTCACTCTTGCATCCATGTGTTTCATTCAATGCATAGACAACACACAGAAATGCTGCTTGTTTGAATAATTCCTACATTCTCTTTACCTTACTCTATACACATTCTGAGTGGAGAGCAACCAAACAAGTAGGTTATGAAACAGGGTCAAAAAATCAGTGCTATTTAAGGCAGCCATCCCATAATGTTCCATTTTCCACAGATGAGATAAGATGAAGATGAACCAAACGCCAGGAGGGTCTGTGAAGGAAGAGCTTCAGAAAGCAGGTGCAGGTGGGCCCTGAGCACCCCAGGCTGCCCCTTGGCTGGTGGATCTGGATGCGCTAACCTCTGAGGTTGGCAATTGTATGTGGAAATGGAGGTGGCCAATTCCAGAAAACAAAGTATCGGCAGCCTATGATGCACATATAAAACCAGTCCATGTAGAATGTGCACGGTAAATAAACAGGATGGTGGGATTTGTACCCAACGATCTTTGCCCAGTGGTGTTAGACTGATCTGTTACATGGTGTCAGTGTGTTCTGTAACGTGGCAACTGGTATTCTGCAGATAGAAGTATGATGTGGATCTAGGGATATTATCCTAGATTATCTGGGTAGACCCAGTGTAATCACATGAACCCTTAAAGGCAGAAGAAGAACAATCAGGTGGAGGCAACGTAGGAGACAGCGAAGTCTTGAGAACTGAGTGTGACTCACCCCATAACGACCGGCTTTCAAGGTGGAGGGAGGGGCCATGATTTTTGACTACCGCAGACACTAGAACATGGGAATGACCTTCATCTCTCAGCCAGCAAGGATACAGAGACCTCAACTCACAACTGCAGGGAACTAGACTCCAGCAAGGACAAGTTTGAACAAAGAGATGGATTCTCCCCTGGAACCTCAAGAAAGAGTATAGCCCTGCCAACACCTTAATTTCAGCTCCGTGGGACCCATCCTGGGATTCTGACCTTTAAGAACTGCAAGATAATAAACTTGGTTTCTAATACACCACAACTCTGTGGTAATTTGTTAGGACAGCAATAAAAACAGATCACTGCGGATAGATTTCAACACCAACTCTCAATTAGTCATTTTTTGCTGCCTGGAAAGACTTTGCTTAAATTAAGCCTTCAAGATCACCTTCTGTGTTGAGGGAAAAGACCAGGGTGATCTATTGTCATGGCTTATACAACAGACATGGAAAACTGAGGGCTGACACATGACCTCCACCTTGCCTAGGCCTGGTATAGAGTCCCTGCATTGTCCTTTATCTTACTGTATTATTATTATTAACTTATAATACATGCTCTGTGTGCTGAATCTGTTATTGTTTGTGAGAGGCATGGAAAGGCGTTTCCACATCTTCCTGGAGTGGGAAATTTAGCTTCAGCATACAAACCACTACATGACTAATCTCTTCTTAGAAAATAAATAGGATTCAGAATCAGTAAATGGCTGGAAAGAGAGGGTTCTGCAACTCACTAGCTCAGAAGATAGGGATGATGTCAAATTTTCCTCTTATTGAACCAAATCTTTGTACTTTATTTCCTCCTCTTCATGGAAAACTCTGGCATACAAAGAAAAACTATTTTAACCACCTATCCACTCAATGACTGCAGTCCTGATGGTGGAGTGGCTTTAAAGTAGAAAACAAGAATTCCACTGTTCTAAAAAGAAAAAAAAATCTGCATTTTTTAAGTAAAAGGACAGGGTTTATTGAAAGATAAAAGACTTGTCTAAAAGATATATCTTTTTCTACACTTTTTTTTTTTTTGAGACAGAGTCTCATTATGTTGCCCCTAATAGAGTACTATGGCATCACAGCTCACAGCAACCTCAAACTTTTGGGCTTAAGTGATTTTCTTGCCTCAGCCTCCCAAGTAGGTGGGACTACAGGGGCCCACCACAATGCCTAGCTATTTTTTACTGTAGTTGTCATTATTGTTTAGTTGGCCCGGGCTGGGTTCTAACCCACCAGCCTTGGTGTACACGGCTGATGCTGTAACCACTCATAAATCAGGGATGAGAAGATAGATGTCAAAGAATTTAACTGGTAGCACCGAAATGTCTGTACACAAAATACTCAACTCACCTGGTAGATACTTAAAGATCCAACTAACCAGGTGAGACATTTTCCAGCTGTCAGAGTTGGAATCTGCAAAGACTTGGCCTCAATCTTAGGTCTAACCACAGACTGCAAAGAGATGAAGCATCGTGTCCTTCTTCTATCATAACCTCAGGATAGAACTGAGTCCCCCAAAGTGGCTACAGACTTCACTTAAGCTCACATGATCCAAACAGACATTGAGGTCTGTACCACGGCACCTCAAACAAGTCTTAAAATGAGAAGACAGACCTGGATTCAACCACGCTCCGTCATCATCTGTGATGGCAGGGACTAACAGTCAGCCTCCCTTTGCTCCTCTACAGGTAGAGATTATAGACCATTTTCCTGTGAATCAATGTGCACAACACAGCTTTAGAGGGTGCCCAATGCCTACAGGCTTTAAGAAAGAACTATCAAGTACTCAGAAGTGGTTTAAATGTTCAGGAAACGTTCCCTCCTTCCCGAATTGAGCCACTTCAATCGGTCAATAACATCTACTTATTGTCCTCTGAATACTGGGCTTTCCACAGGCTACCGAGCAAGACAACACAAAGGTTAGTCCCCTACACAGAAAGACAAAGTACCCCAGGATCTCATGTATGTGCAGAATCTAGAAAAGCTGAACTCTCACATAAGCAGACAGTAGAATGGTGGTTGGCAGGGTCTGGGACGGAAGTCCATTAGGGAGATATTGGCCAAAGGGCAGAAACTTTCACTAGGAGGAATAAATTCAAGCGACCTATGGTATAGTATAGGGGCCAGATTTAATAAAAATGTATTTTATAGTTGAAAATCTCTAAGACAAGAGATTGTAAGTGCCCTCATTACAAAAAGAAATAAGTACATGAGTTCATGATAACTAGATCAGTTGAGCCATTCTACAATGCACATCTACGTCAAATTTCATGTTGTACATAATAAATATATATAATTTTTGCCAGTCTTTAAAATAGGTTTTAAAATAGGTCAAGGTCTTAGGCAGATGAGAGTTTCTCTGTGGAAGACGGTTCAGGACACAAATGCAAAACCATGAGGAGTGTGGATGGAGGGACCAGGCGGGGAGCACAGAAATGACGCTGAATGCAAAAGTGAGCAGGTGGAAGGGGGCACTGAGGGCCAGATTCGCAGGTGAAGAAAGAGGGTTACTCGATTCCACCAGACCACCTCTAAAAGGACTGTCTGGGCAAATTCTACCTCTGGCATAAGAAGATCATTGGATGAAAGCAAAATTTCTAAAGACTCTAGAGACACTAAAATCTGAAAGGTTAGAATGTGAACATTCTTCTAAACACCAGTTGCTGGCTCATTTAGATAAGGTTACAAATGAGTCTGCACACAGAAGTGGCCCCTTAGGAGTCTATAAACTCTAAAATGAAACCAAATCACAAGGCTGTGACTCACACACTCATCCCTGCCTCTCTGCACACGTGGGCCGACCAAGGGTTCACTAAATCCATCTGACCGGGGAACACACGTCCGTACACAGCGACTGGGGATGTTTTGCCCTAACTGACTCTGCTCTGCACGGTGACAGGGAAAGGGGGGACAGATAATGTGACTAAATCAAAGGTATCTATAGACATCAGAAGCAACTGTGAAGTTCAGGACTTCCTGTTCGGTTGGCTGGTTGTTCAGTTTGCTTTTGTTTGTGACCTCAGCAGCACCTTTCTTGATCTTCACAAGGCCGAGAGGTGTGTTTGCTGGGGCTGCCAAAACAAAGTTCTGGATGATCCAATGACAGAAATTATTTTCTTACCATTAAAGGAGCCAGAAGTCTGAGACCAAGGAGCCAGGAGCAGGGGCTTCTTCATTCGTAGATGGCCGTTTTCTCGCCTGTGTCTTCACAAGGCTTTCTCCGCATGTGCCTCTGGGTCCTAATCTCTTCTTGTGAGGACGCCAGTTACGTGGGATCAGGTCCCACACACGCAGACTTATTTTATCGTAGTACCCTTTTAAAGATCCCATCTCCAAATATAGTCACATTCTGGGAGACTGAGGGTTAGAACTTTGACACATGAGTTTCAAAGGAAAACAATTCAATCCATGACAACACGGCAATTCAATACCATCATAGCTGTGAAAGATTCATTCTGGGACCTCCTGGGGTTACGCAAATCCACAGATGCCCAAGTCCCTGATATTAAATGGAGTAGTATTTGCATATAACCTACACAAATCCTCCCACATACTGTAAACCATCTCTAGATTACTTATAATAACGTCATACAATGTCAATGCTATGTAAATAATTATATCATACTGTTTAGGTAATAGTGACAAAAAATTCTATATTTGCTCAGTACAGACAGATATAGTTGCTCGTTCTGTTTGGTGGGTCTGGGGAGATATTTTCTATTTACGGTTGGTTGAATGAATCCATGCACACACAATCTCTGGATATGAAGGACCAACTGCATCTCTAGGGTGAAAATTGCTATTCTCAATCTTCCTCTGATATGCCACCCAAGAAATGGGTTAAAAATAGATATTCCCTAGTGTGCCTCTTCAGATATTTGATCCAGCGGGGTGGGGTGGAGCTGAGGAGATGATACTTTTTATAAACATTCTAGGTTGACTTTGAAGGATATTCTGGGAAGGGTTTAGTTCATAGCGGGACATGTGATGATCTCACAGCACACTACCCCTCCCTTAACTACAGAGTCTCAGTGGTTCTTGTGATTGGGGGAAATACCTCACTTTTTCAGATAAAGACAAGGCTCCAAAGACTTGAATCACGGATCTCTCTCCCTATGTTTCCATGGCCCCAAATTCACTCAAGAAAACGGGCAAATATCAGTAACACACTTAATACTGTGCATGGTATAAACCCAGAGTTCTTCTCTTTTGGCTGTTAATACTAAAAAGGCAGCACCAGTCTGCAGAGGCATTGCAGGATATGATGACGCCAGCTTTTAGCAAACCTTTAACTAGATACTTGGTTCTGCAATTCCCCAAATTTAGCAGATTTCCCCCGTGTGTCAATGGAGATTCTTTGATCACAGGAAGAAAGGAATGGGTTCTGAGTAACTTCAGTAGAAAAAGAGATTACTTGAGTGATAGGAGGTAGCTTAAGGGATGGATGGAGAGATATCCAGGCTTAAGCAAAAAGGGAGGAATCAGGGTGGGAACTCTGGGCTATTCCTAGTCCTACCCAGGTATCACCTCTGAAATGAATCAACCTCAGGTTTTTAATCAGACTTTTCTCTTTCCCTGTTTTCCATCACTAACTACACTCACTATCCAAAGTCTGGGAGGAGAGAGGGCCATCGTAGAGGCTTGGCCATATCTACTTCAGTTGGGATGGGGGGGGGGTCTTGATATATCATGCCTGCAAGACTGCTCACAGGAGGGAAGAGAAGTAACTCCCAGAGGACAGTGGAGTGCTGGCTACGTCGGGCAGAAACACTTGCAGGCTGCAGACAAGAGCAAGCCTGTGCTCCCTGGACCCGTTATTTACCAATGTGAGTGCACAGCCTAAAAAACCGTTAGTGTCAGGCTATGAAGGAGAACAAGAGGCTTTGGCTGTCTCATCGTTGTTTTTCCAGGGCATCATGGGTTTGTCTGCAGGACTGGGAAGGGAAGACTTGCCTCCTCTCTACTCCTTCTCATTAAAAAGTTGCTTCTGCCTTCTGCCTCCAACTAGGGGACCTGAGCAATGCCCTGTTTATTTGCTTCCTGCGCAATTCTCTTTCCCCGTCAAATGTCTCCCGCCTCCGAATGGTATTTAGTTCTCAAAAGAACTGAGCGAGAAGACAGGTCCTCACTGAGGCATCAGTCATAGAAGTGAAAAGGGGCTATGACAAATTAAAATGTCAGCATTATTAGCGGTTTTGCTTGAAGCTGTTTGATACGGATTTGACGATAAAGCATGGAATGAGATAGATTTGCCCCAGAAAGGGGCATGATGACTCGGGATAATGGGCTCAAACTAAGGCAAAAAGAAAGGAGAATGACTATTAGGCCAAGTATCCTAAATGTGGTAACTTTGCTGTCTTCCCCAAAGGTCACGTTGAAATCCCTGGGGAGACTTAAGAAAAGATCATTAACATAACATGTGAATTACAGGATTCAGCATCAAAGGTGAAGAAGGGTGGCTACCTGGACAGTTCTTTAATTAATCATGTTTTACAGTGAAGTTGGGGAGATTAAAATTTGTAACTATCCATCTGATTTCTTGATTTATTCCTTTTTGCTCATCAATTAATGTTACTGCAAAAATTGGGGAGCACACAAAGTCTGTGAGGAAGAGGTGCAATGCAAGTCCTGGGAGGGCAGCATCCTTTTCAACATTTTTTATGTATTTATGAATTTCTTATTTTAGTAAGGAAGCTTCCCTTGGAGATTATCTAGTGGCATGAGTTTCTGAGTTTCAAGAAGTAAAGAACTATTTACTTTGGGGCAAATTCCTTCTGCATGGAGAAAAGTATGCGTATGGCACCATTATTATGTAAGATTAAAGCAAGCAACCATCTGCGGGTCTTTCTTCTTGCATCTGCACAAGGGAACACGTATGAGATCTCCCTGATGGTGAGGATGCCGGGTCTGCACCGGGAGGGTCTTCTCTGAAAGTCACCACCCACTCTGAATTTCTGCTTCCCCCAGAGCTAATTGCTGAAGTCTCGCATTCAGCAGTTCACTCCATTTGGAATGTTCGTGCAGAGAATGATGCTCACCCTTGCAGAGGGTTGGTTCTGATGACAGAACAATCTGGAAAAGCAAGTTACTCAACTTTTCTTAGGAAAGTGGAGCATTGTGGAGCAGCTAAACAACAATTTTGGAAGAGTGAGTGTATATTTGGCATCAGAGTGTATATGAGGAAAATGCTGCCCTTCTCAGGGAGTCCCAGAAACTACTTGCTGGGGGACCCAATAAAAAATAAATAAATAACTTTGTTCTTCCATTATAGACAGATGGGGTTCTGAGTCATAAGGTTTAGAGCATAAAAATAAGCATCATTTTCATTTGGTGTTTCCAGCCCTAGTCTTAGCCGCCATCGATTTTAAAAGCCATCTCACTTGGGAATGGGAGAAGGCAGTGAATTTGGAAGCCTTTTAAAGCAAAGAAGCACAGTTCAAAGTGATACAGAAATATCTGTTGTTGTAGCGCAAAAGATGGGAATCTGCTTAAATTTGCTGATCTTTGATGTGAATTCTAAGGCCCCTGGTTCAGTGAATTCACTGTTGACAAACATCCCATCATCCTCCCCACACAAGCCTCACTAGCATCCCATTCTCCAGTAGGGAGTGGCCATCTATGACCCACTGCCTGTTCTTGCAAATACACTTTTATAGGAACACAGCCTCACCCGTGCATTTTGTCTGTGCCTGCTTTTGTCCTACAGTGGCGGTGTTGGCGGTTGCAATGAACACCCTGTTTTGCAAACAGGAAAATAGTCACAGTGTGGCCCTTAAAAAGTTAATGGAAAAATACTAATTAATATCTAACCATTACTAAGGGCCTGGTCTACACCAGTCAGAAAAAAGTTTGCCAACCCCTGGTCTATAGTATCAGTTCTGATTTCCCTCCGAGTGAGAAGGCAAGCACATTGGAAAGGTTTTGACTGCAGAGTCTTACCCGATTTCGTAGAGTTCTTTTTCACTAACGTTTTGCAGCCCCCTAACCCACAGCTAATGAAAATAATTTTTGAGGCTTGTTTTCATGCAATGTTTCCAAAGCATTTAACTTAGTTTTCATGGAAACAGCTCTTTTTCTTACTGCACTCATTTTTCATCAGTTTACACAATATTCCACCAAATAATGTAATTACAATAACAAGTACAGCTGGCAGAAGCAGCCTGGGAACAAATACAACTGACTCTTGGCAAGCAGATACCACAGCGGGTGAAGAGAAAGATAAACTTGTACAAAACAGTCATCTCACAGGATGCTGTGGACACCTGCCAATGTGCCTTTTAAGGAGACTGGACAGTGTGTGTTAATCTGCTGGGTCTGATAAGCGGAGGTCAATTGGGTAAGCGTCTTCCATTCCTGCCCCTTTCCATCGCATTTCTTGTTTCTTATATGTATTGGTTGCGCGTTGCACTTTTTTGCCAATAGTTTCCAATGATTATTTGACAAATGTACGTCTTTTTCCACTAGGCTATTAGGAATAGAAGACCAACAACTGCGTAAGTTTTAGCTTTTACTACCTAACATAGTGGCTGGCCTCTGGGTCATGCTTGAAAAATATTTCTTGAGTCAATCAATGAATGGAAGCAGGCATTGCTACAATGAGTCATCCTGAAACTACAGTAAACACACACACACTTGAAAAGTCTCACCAAAATTTGTGTGGGGGGTGTATTTAGATTTCTCTCCCTGCCACCCTAAGAGCCACTGAACAATGATAGGTTGGACTTTCAAAGGGAAGGAAGGGGTTCGAAGAAGGGAGAAGGTATCTCTGATTCTGAAGGCTCAATTCCATAGCAGTTTGACGTCTCATTATCTGATGTCCAGATGAAGGCAGTGGATATACGCCAAGATGATCATTAGCAATTTGCATTATGCAACCCACATCACTCTTACTTCTAGCAGAAATGAGAAACTCACTTCTAACTGGCAAATTAAATATTGATAACGCAGATCTGCTCTACAACATCCTTCACAAGGCTGGCACCATGATTTCAGTATCCTGAAACATCAGTCAATTGCAGTCCAGTGGCACAATTTTTGTCACAACTGCAGGCAATCTGTAACATTACATAGGTAATATTTATCTTTAAAAGCTACTCACTTTTAATCAAAACAAATGGAACATAAGATCCAAACCTGTGCCAAGGAAACTTTGTACTGACAGTGTAAATGAAAAACCAGTTATCAGTAGTTATAAATAAAAGTTAACGGAGAAAAATAAATTAATTAATATCTGACCATTACTAAGGGCCTGGTCTACACCAGATACTATCCTGATAACTTCAGATGCATTAATTCTTTTAATCTTTGTATGCACAAACACAGACACAAGTACACACAGAGACATACACACACAACTTATAAAACAGGGGCAATTATTACTTCCACTAAAAAGAAGAGGCATTTGAGTTGCAGAGGATTTCAGTCAGTGCAAAAGCCTACAAAGTACTAAACTGCAAATTCTTGATTTTATCTCAGTAGGCAGCTCCAGGCCCCTGGTTCTTAACTACTATATTTTGCAAACAATGTTTTCAAAGTCTAAAGTGATGCTTTGGGGCTGCAGGCTCTAAGCCTGAGGCACACTCTCTTTCCATTAAAAAGGAAATCTTAGAAACCTGTGTCAGAGCCTAGTTAAAGAGACTTTAGTGTAAACTGAGAGTTTCTCATTGACATGTAAAAGATTGAGAGAGAATTGAAAAGGGAATAACCTTCTCTCTAAGTGATTCCACCCTTTCTTAATGACTTGGAGCTCTGAGTATTACACAGAATAAGTGTCTCACATTTGGGGATATAGTGAGCTAGAAGTTGAGAGTTCACACGTATTTTCTGGATCCTTTGCTCAGCTCTGATATCCCTGCTTTGAGGATATAGTGGACATGGGGGGGGGGCAGTATTTAGTCAGGTAGCAATGGATCTCTTTGCCTGATATTAGAGAGTTCCCTCAGTAGTTGGTTCTGGGTAACTGGGCTTATTTAATATTGTTTCCTTGGACAAATTCTTTTTTTTTTTGGAGACAGTCTCACTCTGTCCCATGGTGTCATAGCTCCCAGCAATCTCAAACTCTTGGGCTCCAACCATCCTCCTGCCTCAGCCTCCCAAGTAGCTGGGACCGCAGGCGTGTACCATCACGGCTGGCTAGTTTTTCTATTTTTAGTAGAAATGAGGGTCTGGCTCTTGCTCAGGCTGGTCTCAAACACCTGAGCCCAAGGGATTCTCCCAATTCAGCTTCCCAGAGGGCTGGAATTACAGGCGTGAGCCACCATGCCCTGGACAGATTCAATTAGACCACAGTGAATAAATTATCAACACTTGACCAATTGGACTCCTTTTCCAGGAATTTGTAACCAAGATGTACTGTAGTCTCTACATCTGGTATAAGTGTTGCACCATAAGGGCTGGAAGGTCACCTTATACATACAGGTAGCAGAGCCTTTCTACAAAAACAAATCCAGAAGAGACTCACAAAGAGAAACAAAGACAAGAGGTAAAAGAGAGTGATGCAAGCTGTAAATTCTGATGGTTTTCCAATTCTAATCTCTGGTTCTTCAGATGCCCATCAGGCTTTCTTATTGGCATTCAAAGCAACCTTACCTGAGAGGCAGTTTTGTCCAGAACACACCACCACACCATCAGAGCATGCCCTCTGAATTGTCTTTCAGTGAGGGAAGCTGGGTGGCACTAGATATGTATGCCCTGTCTGTCTGTGTTCTCAGGCCTGGCATTTCTAGGAGTAAGAGGAATGAGATAATTATTGGGAATGATAATATATTAACAATATCTAATATTGATGCCTCTGAGCCATACATTTTGGGGGAATGCTTTAAGTAAATTATATCCAGTCAACAGTCCTATGAGCATTGGACTGGGAATCTCATTTTATACACAGGGAAAGTGAAGCTATGACAGTAGGGGACATTTAGAATTAGACTTTGGACCTAAGGCCAAACCAGATCCCCACCAATCCTACCATGCTTTCAACTGTGCTGACTGCCATGGAATCCCTCTGCTCACACTGCAGATCAGAAGTCCTGAGCCACCTTGGGTTGTGCCTTTGCCTACTCAGTAGTTTTCTGACCACGTTTGTTAATCAGACCGTGAACTAAACTTTGATATCCAAAGCCCAAAAGATCCCTTTGTCTCCAAATATTTTATGACTCCTAAGACAATTGGGTATGTGAAACTCCCCTCCCATGACCATACAATCTTTCCAACTGGTGGCGGGCATAGGGAAACAAAGGTGGTCATTGAATTTCTCTCTTAGTTATTTATTTGTCCAACTGTTGGTCCAGATGCTGGAGAGGTTAAGTGTTGATGGATGGGTTATGACAAGTGCATGATGATTACTATGACTTGTCCTCACTGAAGAGCAGTGATTGTGTGACAAGCTGGTAAGTACATCCCACCAAAATCAGGAGTACTTAGATCACAGATTCCAGCATCAGCTCGTACAGATCACCCTCCCCTCCCCAAAAGAGCCCAGCCAACAACATGAAATGTAAGCTAAGGAAAAAAAAAGACTCTGTCTACTCAAGATTGACAAAACGTAGGGTGGAGGGATGAATGGGTTTCCTGTTGTCTAGTTTGTTTAATGGCAACATGAGTAATCCCGGTAGGTAGTTTTCTGTGAAGGGTGGTCATCTCTCGGGAGTAACTGGCCAATGCTCTTATCTTGGGAAGCTTAGGGTTTCTCTGGGGCTGAGCTGGGTATCTGGAGACAGGTGCCTCACACCTGTGGCTGGTACTTAATGCCGAGAGTAACTGAACAAAAACCACACCCAATGAAACACAAAGGCTGGGAAGAAAAGTAGGTTAGGAAGCAGAAGCATGACCTGCCAGATAAAAGCTGGCTGATTAAAGTCTCTCTGTCAAATTCTATAAGCCAGAGTTCAGACAGTTGCTAAGGATTTGTATGTAGGATGAAAGAAAGTATTGAAAGGAATTGATGGGAAGCCAATGCCACGGGTAAAATAGTGGACTTCTGTGAATTTCTTTTGTGGCAGACTCTGTTGGGTAATTATGCTAAAGCCCATTCTCCTCTTCCTCTAGTTTAAGTAAATCCTGGTTTTGTTCAGGGTGACAATGTGATGGATGGGGCAGAAGAATCTTAACTGCTGTAACCAATCACTGAGATCCCAGGTCCTTTTTCCATTGATTGATGTAGACATTAACCAATGAATTCTAAGAGAATGTTTGCATGGGTGGATGCTAGGAATGATTTTCTTCCAATAAAATTTAAGATTCAGGCAGGAAACACTCATCTTCTTCATCTGATGACAATGTCCTCCTGGGGGGACATGATGCGGGGAGGAAGGCAGCCATCTTAGAAGAAGGAAAGAAAGGAGAGAGGCACTAAGATTCCAACCCTGCTTTGAGATCACAAATCCACCAGGTGAACCCTGGCACCAGCAGGTAGTTAAATGTTTTTATCTTTTAAATAACTCTTAATCAGCTTTTCTATAACCCAGAGATAATAGCATCCCAACTGACAAAAGTGATGTAATTGTCAGAAGTATTTCTTGGAGTATGTTCTACAACCAAAAATGTTCTGCAGTCAACTGAGAAGAAAGTTGTACATTAGATCCATCTCTCTGGTATTCACTTTCTATATTAGAGGGTCTGAAGCATTCTGCTGTTTAAAAGAATATTTGACTTTCTTTAACTTTGTATTTCCTAAAATTAATTAATCATACATTTCTTATTGGACTTCTTAATATTTTACAGAGCAAGCACTTCACCGAATCCATTTTGGAAAAAGAATTCATTCAGGGTTTGTGAGAAAAAGAAAGGAGATCAGAAAGAGGAGCTGTCGGATGAGCCAATCCTTACACGGTGTCGGAAAAACCAGAATGGGCGCAAAACAGAAAGGGCGGCTTTATCTTCCTGCATCACTTGCTGTTTCCAGGAGGCCAAGGAAAAGGAATACACTTTACAACAATCTACTTGTACCTCTGAATTCTGACAACACCACAGAATGCACTAACAAAGGGATCTAAACTGGATGACACGACCCTCGCTCGCCCAAGCATCCTGTACAGCAAATGTGGAGCTGCATTTTGCTTGCCGCATTTACAACATGTTTTAATTGTGGCTGGCAGGTAGATGCCCTCCAATGAGGTTGCTAAACTAAGTAGATTTCTCTTTTTCTTCCAGTTCTCTCTTTCTAAGAAAACAAGATGAGATTCAGGAAAATGCATTTCATTGAGACAGCCAGGCATTAGCATTTTATTTTTAAATTTCTTTCAAAAACTCTAAAAGCAGAGATACTCCCCTACACGCAAACAAAACAATCACTTCAATAAATGAGGTTTTCGTTTGAGGGTTGACACACACATGGGAGAAAAAGTAAAGGAGAGAGGGAG
Source organism: Galago senegalensis (assembly GCA_963575145.1). Taxonomy (NCBI): domain Eukaryota; kingdom Metazoa; phylum Chordata; class Mammalia; order Primates; family Galagidae; genus Galago; species Galago senegalensis. Next base: position 23,363 of record CAUYTI010143638.1, on the reverse strand, counting down.
GAAACAAGAGAGAAAGGCAGGAGGTAGAGACCAGGAGGGGAGTGGGCCGAAGAAATAGCAGCCTGTGAGATGCCCACCAGCGCGCGGTGACACTGGGGCCACCCCAGAGGGGCCTGGATGCCTGACTCGGTGGGAAGGGAAGGCTTCTTTTCGTTCCCTATAGGATCATTTAAATTTTGAACCACATAAATGTGTGTTCTATGCAACCAAATGTGTTATCTGTTAATTCAAAACACAAATTAGTTTAAAATGCAAAAACAGTGACTACAACAGCAGCGACAAACAAGCAAAGCCTCCACCCAGCTCAGGAAGCTAGAGTTGGTCTTATTTGGGGCTTGTGGGTGCCACACTTGGGACCAAACTCAATGATATCATCAAACCACTGTCTGGATTTATTTAACAGAGAGGGGAGGGCTCCATTTCTGTACCTAAACCAAACCCCTCTATAGACAATGTCTTCATCCATGAGACGCAATAATTCATATCGTCAACAAGCACTTCACTGCCTCCTGTGTGCTTAATTTGCCAGGTGAGAGTCATTTGCAAAAGAGGTTTCAATATTATCTTAATCCTCAGGAATTTATCAGGGGCTCCCGGAGACAAAGGCCCACATTCCTCTTTATCTATTATCTAGCTCTGACCTAGTTCTGGCCATCTTCCTCATCCAAACAGGAAGAGAAATCTGAAGTTGCAATACATTATTTACTAGGATGAACCAGTAATTCAGACTGCAGGGGTAAAAAAAAAAAAAAAAAGCAATAAGAGAGCTCACAAAAGCTTAAAACATCTTGAAGGCTGTTTCATGAAGGAAGGAGTCACAGCTACTGTTGGTACAGAGCTGGGGAGCCAAGTGGGGAGAGATGAGAGGTGAACAGAGAGGCCTATGCTGGAATAGCCCATGAAATAAATATGCATAGAAGAAAGAGTAAACATCACTCCCTTTCTCGGCTTTAGGTGACTGGATTCTGCTGTTTGTTTTACGGAAGGACTTCACAAACCTGATACCAAAAGTAATTGTGAGATGGAAAAACTCTAAATCCAGGCCATCCTGAGACTACTCTGGGCGAAGCTGATACTCTTGAAAGTTACAAGGCAGTGTATAAAGGCATTAGGATCATTTAATAAATTATTTGTGTTTATTGGACACCTTTGAGTACAGTGGTCCCACGACACCCTTCTCTCCAACCTCCCTGTTGTGATTTTCAAAAGAAGTAGATTCCTCCAGTTTTTATGACAATTCAGAGACATGACTATGACGCACATCATCCAATAAAAATGTCACACTTCCATCAGTCACCTTAAAGATAAGCCACAACATAACTCCAAACTCAACCGCCCCAAATACAAATGCATTTAAGAAGGAAGCAAATGAGGGGGGGTGGAGAATCCACCCAAGGGTGGATTCAAATGCCGTCCCCATGCCAAGAAGAATGTGCACCCAGACACCGTAAAAGCAGGACAATGCCACCAACCTCCACGTATTAGCAAACCATTCCCTCCTCACCTCGGGAACAATTTTACACTTAATATACTTGAATGCTGAGACAGTTGCATTTTTAAGTAGAGGAATAGAACATGAGGTTTAATTCTGTCTCCTGCTCCCACAAACACAAACACAAATGCCACTAAACCCAAAGGTCTACGGATGACGTGAATTCTCCTAGAAAACGCCCTTGACCTAGTCCACCTCACCCACCCCAGCCAACGGCAAGAGAGCATTTTGGCCACTCAGCAAACCGCCTGGTATTCACATTCAGGAGGCAGCCTGACATCCTTTTGACCTTTGTTATTACTTAGGCCTCATGTTGTACATAAAAAGAGTACAATAATGTCAAACAAATTCCAGAAGAGAAGTATTTATTGCTGAATCTAAATCAAAAAATCCATATCTGCTATAATGGCACTTCAAAAGAAGATATACTATATTTACCAGCTCAATCAATACTAAATTAGCTGGGATAAATATTTTCAACTCTACCCGTCTTCAGATGAAGGCTGTTATTTAGAACCTGTGTCTTGGGAGAGACAAGGAAGTTTTTGCTTATCAGACAGAAATGAGAACCAGGAAGCTTTGCACAAGCAGGTTCACTTACCCTTAGCTGCTCTCTTTCACAATTCATCTGTTGTCTCGAAACCTACAAGGGAAAGAAAATGAAGGAGAAAAGTCAGGAAAGTTCTGCATAAGAAAAAAATATAAAAGGAAATTGAATGTGACTTTTCAATCACTCGGCTCAAAGAAACACCAAAGATAATTGATTATATATTTATTTATTTGTTGATTTTTTTTTATTATGTATCTAATTTTCTTCAGTTTTCCATAGCCCAAGATTCACTACGAGTTTCAAGTGTGTGATTGAGAAACACAGCTAGGATGGGTGAGAGAATGGAAGGGGATGAGGACAGAAGGAGATGAGAGGGGATGGGAGGCAGAATCTGCCCAGGGTACGAGCTCCCTTCTTGGCATGAAAACCCATGCTTACCCTAACAGGTACAGGTATTCCTCCCTAAAGGCCCACTGGATAGAGATGGTGAGGCGCTGGAGTGTCTTCTCCAATGCGAAGGGCCAGCACTGTCACCTACACTATGCCTTGACCAATGGGTTGCATTGCATGGCCCAGATCTGTCTGGATGGTAATAAGTCCCCATAGGACTGTGTTGGGGAAGATTCTGAGATCAATCCATTTATTGGAGAAACTAACCCTGATCAATGTGCAATAGCTGCCATAAGATCAAGTAGGAGAGATTAGCAATGCATACAAGGCCTGACAATTAAGTTTGTGAACTCATGCTAGAAAAAGAGATACAAATCCTCATTGCTGACTGTCACTACAGTCACCTTCAAAGTTCCCCCCATGGCCATCTGGTAACTGTAGTGATGTTCAGCAGTGAGGTACTTTTTCAAGGATAAATTTGTGAACTTAATTTTCATATGATGACAGCTCTGATGGCCATCACAGGAAAAAACCTTCCAAAATTACTTTGAAGGGTGGACTAGGTGCTGGTATCAGGGCACAGCTGCCCAAGGGGGTGTGACTCTAAAGTGACTATGGGGATATTTATTTATTTATTTATTTTTAATTTTTATTTGCAGTTTTTGGCTAGAGCCAGGTTTGAACCCATGACGTCTGGTACATGGAGCCAATGCCCTACTCCTTGAGCCACAGGTGCCGCCCAACCACGGTGATATTTAGCAGTGAGGTATGTAGCACTTTTTCTAGGATGAGTGATCAAACTTGATTAAGTTTGATCTGCACACTTGTATGCCATGAACTGATTATCCTGGCCCTACCAGCATCCTTCTGTAACATCTAAGGATGCTTCTTCAGAGTGAGCATATAATTTATCATCCAAACAAGAAAAAATATGAGAGTTAAGGGAAATGCATGGGATGGATTTTTATTTGTTTTTTGAGACACAGTCTCACTCTGTTGCCCTCAGTAGAGTGCCCTAGAGTCATAGCTCACAGCAACCTCAAACTCTTGAGCTAAAGCAATCCTCTTACCTCAGCCTCCTGAGTAGCTGGGACTACAAGTTCCTGCCACAACGTGTGGCTGTTTTTAGAAGCAGGGTTTTGCTTTGGCTCAGGCTGGTCTTGAACTCCTGAGCTCAAGCAATCCACCCTCCTCTGCCTTCCGGAGTGCTAGGATTATAGGCTTGAGTTATTGCACCAGCTGCATGGGGTGGTATTAAATGATTATCTCAAGGACACAGATACAAAATAAGGCATTCAAGGCAAACCAGGATACATGGTCACTTTACCTATTTGTGAACTGGTAGACTCTACCCCCTAAAATGACGAGGCCGAAATAAAATTTAGACTGCATTCACTATTTATTCTGTACCTTTCTAACCAATGAAACAACACCCAATACCTGACAGTATACCTCAAGTTACTGAAACTTTAACTAAGGGATATTGAGGTTTAGGAACCAACTTTTGATGTATATTTTATACATATTGTATTGAAAGTTTCTTTTTACTTTTATCCAAAACAAAAACAAAGACTCTTTATGTAGGATGCACCAGGCCCAAATCTATAAATCATCACTGTCCTATGCCCTTTAACTGAGAAATATCACCTCTAAGAATTGCTCATAAGAAAATTAGCAAAGATGTGAACAAATGTTTATTTACTAGTAATCTCAATTAATCACAACATTTACTATGATAAAAGAAACTATGAACATTACAATGTCTGATAATGGGGAAACTAACTGAGTTATAATATACTGATATGATGGCACAACATACAGCATTTAAAACCTTGGTTTTAAAAAGAGAGAGACCTCAGAAATGCCAAGAAGTTGCTATGTAAAGAAAAGCTATAAAAGTTTCTAATTTTGTCTTAAAAAGTGAAATCAGTCATTAAAGAAAAGGGAGAGAAATAGAACTAGCTAAAGGGGAAAAAACTGGGAATAAATATTCCAAAATATTAAAAAGAAAAATGGTACAATTTTATAAATACACACACACACACAAATCCCCACATTGAATTCTATACTTGAAATACGTGACTTTCTTTTATGTAAATTTTCTCCATAAATTAACAAGGAAGTGGACAAATTCCTAGAGACAGAGAGAGATTAGTGGTCAGCAGTGAATTTGGGGTAGAAATGGGGAAGTAACAGCCTAAAAGATATGGAGTTTCTATTTGGGATGATAAAAAAAAAATCTTGAACTGAATAAGGATAGTGGTCCAACCTCGTGACTATACTAAATACCGTGCAACTGTATACTTGAAAATAATAAAAATGGTATTTTGCCACAATACAATAAGTGAAGTGGGAGGTGAGGCTTTGGTTCTTGATAAGATGGAGAGTGAACTCACTTCACCCTGCCTCCCCCCCCCCAGAGAGTGCATGCAGACGCTATCTGAGGTCTCTCAGAAGTTACTTGTCGCAGGTGGAGTGAGACAGAAGGCCAGAATAAGCCAGTCACGTTGGCTCACACCTGTAAGCCCAGCACTCTGGGAGGCTGAGGTGAGTGGATTGCTTGTACTCAGGAGTTCGAGACCAGCCCGAACAGGGGTGAGACACCATCTCTATTAAAAATAGAAAAATCAGGGCAGCGCCTGTGGCTCAGTGAGTAGGGCACCGGCCCCATATACCGAGGGTGGAGGGTTCAAACCCGGCCCTAGCCCCAGCCAAACTGCAATAAAAAATAGCTGGGCATCATGGCAGGGGCCTGTAGTCCAAGCTACTCAGGACACTGAGGCAAGAGAATTGCCTAAGCCCAAGAGCTGGAGGTTGCTGTGAGCTGTGATGCCATTGCACTATACAAAGGGCAATAAAGTGAGACTGTGTCTCAAAAAAAAAAGAAAAGAAAAGAAAATCAGCTGGTGCTATGGCACATGCCTGTAGTCCCAGTTATTCAGGAGGCAGAGGCAAGAGGATCTCTTGAACTCAAGAGATTGAGGTTGTGATATACAGCACTCTACCCAGGGCATCAGAGTGAGACTCTGTCTCAAAAACAAACAAAAAAAATCCCAGAATTTAAAGCAACACCAGTATCCACTGGTGTGGATTCAAGGCATCCCAGAGTCCGGAACTGGACACCCCTGTACAGACCTAGAGAGACCCAGGAGAGCCCGCTAGTTTTGTCTTGAGCAGGAGTGAGGGAGGAAAATCCCTACTGCTGTTCTGCTCTTGCTCTTTTTTTTTCTTTCTTATTTAATCTGTCTGATGCTGCAGTCTCTAGACAATCTCAGGGCAGTGTTAGTGGGCTCAGCATCAATGCAGCAGCAGAGACCACAGACACTCAAGATCTAACAGAGGGAAATGGTCCTTTATGAGCTGAGACATTATGGTCCAAGAGGAGGAGCAGACAAATCCCCCAGTGGCTTTACTTCTCTCCTCTATTCTTGCCACCTGGCCCCAAACGTGGACTCAGCACCAGGAGCACATGAATGGTGTTTAAAAGAAATCAGAAATTTAAAAATAAATCTGATTAAAAAAAAAATAAAAGAAAGAATCAGCTTTCTGGGTGAAGGACACAAAAAAGGGGAAGGGAGGGATCTTAGGAAACCAAAATTACTTTGAGGATCCCAAAGAGGAAAGAATTTGGGGAAATGACCCCTTGTAGTATTTTTTATGACCTCCCAGACTCACCTGCTTGTGTACATTTCACCCTAAGCAGATTCCATAAGCTTTGAGAACTGCCCGGGTCCCAGATTGGATACACACATGGGTCATATCCAACTACTGCTGCAAAGCCTTTAGCAACAGAACTGGTATTAAATAAATAAGCCACAGAAGAAAGGTGAGAAACTCAAGCCTGACTGCTTGCTAAAACAAAAATACCAACCACTTCCATAGGATTTAAATAAGGCCCAATGTCTCATAATATAATATCCAATATACTCAGGATAAAAACCAACAGTACAAAGCATACAAAGACCCAAGAAAATCTAAACTTACATGAAAAAAATAAGTTCACCGACACTGGGATGACACAGATACTGGAATTATCAAGTAAAGACTTTAAAAGCAACTGTTATAAAAATGCTCCAACAAGTAATGGAAAACACACTTCAATGAAAAAAAAAAAAGATAATGTTACCAAAGAAGAAGATATAAAGAACCAAATGTACATTTTAGAATTATAAAAACAATAATCTGAATGAAGGGGTGGAAACCCTTACTGAATGAGTTCAAGCATGGAATAAAGATAGAAGGAAAGCATGAAACTTGAGTATAAATCAATATAAAACATCCAATCTGAAGAATAGAGAGAAAAACAAGTGAAAAAGAGGAAACAGAGAGAAACTCAGGAGCCTATGGAACAATACCAGAAGATATACTATTCTTAGACAGAGTTAATGGCAGAAAAATTATTGGAGGAAATATTGATGAAAAATTTCCATATTTGACAAAAGATATAAACTCACAAGTTCAATAAGCTCCTTAAACACTAAATAAACTCAAAAATACTCATGCCCAGATATATCGTAATCGAACTGCTGAAACCTAAAAGAAAAACTTTGAAATGTAAATGATATAAAACTTGAAAAGAAGCAACAATGCAAATATCTACGTTTTTCATTTGACAAAAATAAAAATAATCAAAACCCCCAAACCAAAACAACAACAAAAACCAGAAAGGTCTAGAGGAAGTAGCATGCTGTTTTTAATCACTGAAAAAAGAACTGTGAACTCAAAATTTTAAGTCGGATAAAAATATCCTTTAAAAAATAAAGGTGAAATGTCAAGGTTAACTAAGATAATTCATGGTACAAAGACCTGGTCTAAAGTAACAGGTACAGGAATTTTTCCAGTCAAAGGGAATATGATACCGGAAGGAAATTTGGATGGAAATAGTGAAGACATAGGTGAATAGAAATAGAATACTAGTCTACCATTCTTCAGTTCACTAAAATGTGTTTGATAGATTAAAGAAGAAAAAAAGAAACTGTGTGATGAGCTTTTCTCTATACAGACATACAGCATAAAAGATAAACACAACATAAAAAGAAGAGATTCAGGAGACATACTGTGAAAATAAGGTTTCTTTGTTCGCCCCCATCTTTCCAGTGGTATAATTAACAAGTAAAAATTGTACATACTGAAAATATTTGACTTGACATTTGTGTGTAGTGTAAATCGGGAAATGATCAAACAATGAAGCTAATTTATGTGGGCGATAAGGGTTCTACATTCCAATTGGAACGGTAAAATATTGACTTCATGTAAACTGAGGGAAGTACATATTTTGTCATCTCTACAGGAACCACATTAAAAAACAGTACTGCAAAAAGTGATATATCCCAAAACAAATAATATTGGGGTAATTGGATGTCGACACACATACACAAATAACAACACAACCTTGACCTAAACCTCATATTCCATACAAAAATTAACTCAAAATGGACCGCATATCTATAATCAATGTAAAACATAAAACCAAACGGCTGACACAGTTACAGAGTGAGGGCGATGCTTTCTTCTGAATGCTTTTCTGTAGTTTTCAACTTATCCTTTATGACACGTAGAGCATTTGAAATCAGAAAGTATCTTAATATCAGCGCCTCGCAGAAAAGTAGGCTTTTCCAAAATGCAACGCTCATAGTGATAGTCATTTTTGCTAATTAAGTGAAATGTTGCATCTTAGAACAATATTTTGAACAATTTTTCAACATCTGCCTTCACAAATTGCCAAGATCTGCCAGGCTCACAGAAACAAAGTGGTAACATTTAAAGAAAAACCAGCCTAGTGACCTACGCAACGTGAAGACACTCCATATTATAGTGTTTCCTATTATGGAGAGTATCAAATGCCAAACACGACTAGCCAGGAAAATAGCTATGCTGCCCTTCAAATGAAGCAGGATAAGGAAAATGAGATTAAGGGGTAATAAGAAGACATTTCAGGTGATCTCTACAGTGGACATGTTTGTTGCCTGTCCTTTGTTTAATATTTTTTGCTGCACAGTGTCCCATATTGCTTTACCCAGATTCTACTCACAATATCCTGCCTTTCCTTTTGAGTCATGTTCTTGATCAAGTCCATAACTTACTGTGAAGTGGACGCCTCCACCACACACCACCTCCCGCTTGCTATAGTCCAATCTGCCCTTACCTCTTTGGCTGGCAGTTAAGTGTTATCAGCCACTTTGAGAGTTAACTCGGTGCAATCTACATCTTCTGAGTAAGCTGGCCAGTGACCTGTCCTTTTCTCAAGGGCCAGTCATCAGGTAAAAATATATGACATCTTCTCATCTCCGTTCCTAGGGATGGAGAGCCAGTGTGCAAGTTGGCTGAGCTCCATGACGGGTCTGTGTTTCTGTCACAACTGTGCTCATCAGATAACACCCCAAACAGGTTGTAATTATGCTCTGGAGTCTCATTAAGTTATTGCTGGGCCTAATGAGGCCCTTCAGAATATTTCCCCATAACCATTATGGGAGCGGGTCAGAGAAAAAAAAAATCAGTACCTGTTCATTCCCTATCGCCCACCATGAGGAAAGACCCTTCCTTCTCACTCCTTAAAAGCCAGCCTTGAAAAATATCTTAAATGTACACTTTACTAAATGTCATTTCATTTGGAAACTAACATGTGATATTTTTTTTTCTCCCATGGCAGTAATGCACAAAACCAATATATTTTATGGCCTAAATGAAAAAAGGGAAAGTGGAAGGTCGGGCACTGCTCCTTTAAGATGCTTCCAGAATCAAATACCACTCTCAATAGGGCTGCCAAGTAAGCACTTATGAAAGGTTAGAAACTGAAGCAATAAACTCCAGCACGAGGCCCTTTGCTCTCCTGGTTGAATGGGGATGTTTAATAGCAGGGATTCATCTTCCCCATCTCCTATCTTCATCTAGCCAGCGGGGCCAAAGACTCTTTCTCAGACTCAGCCCTTTTTATCCTTCTCCCGAATTTGAGTTCCCTCTTATCAGTTCTTCCTGCCTTCTCCTGACCCTATTTCCAGTCGGATTTTCCCTCCTACCCATCAGACTGGCTCTGCAGGGATGAAAGGACCGAGTCTTATTTGGCTTTCTTTTTCCAGGGACCACAATGATGTTTAGAATCCACTTGTTTGCCCATCCATCCATTTTTCTTGATAGATAGATGATAAATAGATAGACAGACGAAAGACAGACGGATAGACAATCTATCTCAAGCATCTCTGGATGTCAGACACTGTTCTAGGTACTAGGAATGCAATAGCAAAGAAGACAGCCGGATCTTATTATCTAGGTGGGAGAAAAAGTGAGCCCACCCTCAGTACAATACAGGGAATATTTACCACAGGAAAAACACAACCCGTGCTCACAGCACGTAGAAGGTACATCAGCCTCGTCTTGGAGTGCTGGAAAAGGTGTTACCATTTTCTGTTTGTTTGTCTTTGTTCTGTTTTTTTAGACAACATATCTGGGGAAGAATGAAAAATAAAAGTCCTCAGAGGAGAGGGGAGAACATGTGAGAAGCTGAGTGGGATTATAGATGTACAGTAATTGAAGATGGCAGAGGAGTCAAGTGCAAGGGGAAATTGGGGAGAGATTAACTGGAATTGGGAAAAGTAGAGGAGTCACAAGAAATAAGAAGACATTCAGTAAATGAATGGATAAATAGATATGCCTGCTTCTGTGTTTACAACAACCTAATGTTGGAAAACACAGTGCCCAGGACAATTCTGAATCATTTAGAAGAAAAGCACCAGGGAAGTTTGGCAGCACCGAGTTCAATACATCTGATCAATGGGGAGCTGTGCACACTTCTCAGCTCTGCTGTTTGTGCAGTCATTATAAATTCTTCTGAAACAAAGCAACCTTCCCCTAGAAACACATGACTCGAAGCACGCAAGGTGCATCTGTCATATGTGCTCTGAGTAGTTGCTGTCTAACTAGCACTGTGTTAAGGGGGTGCACAAAGGACATAGAGTGCATTTCCTTTAAAAAAAACTTGAAGAGAGAAGAGAGATGAATAAAATGAAGATTATAATGCAAAGTCACAGTGTGATAGAACAAGAAAACTTAGGGGTTCCTCCAAAGGGGAGGCACCAACCCAGCCTGATGGGTGGGGTGAAGAGTAGAGGGAGGCATCAGTCAGGTGTGTCGGGAGATGGGACCCTTGATGCCCCTTAGCGAGGGGCTGGATGGGCTGACCTACCCAAGGAGCTGAGAAAACGATATTGTACCGTCCAAAGTGGGGCAGGATTAAAAGGGAGTGGAAGAGGGACGGGAGTGGAACAAAGGTACCGTGTTACTGCGAAACTCTCAATGTTTTGCTCGATTTTAACTGCACTGCTAGGAAAATAATTATTTTAATCATTTTTGAGTAAAAGAAATTTCATGTTAACAAGTGTTAAAATTTATCAGATGGAAGTGCTTGCCTCATAAGTGGCATCCTTAGGTCCATTTTACGGGCAGGTGGGAATGAGACACAGGGACACAGAGAGAGGGAATTCCTGAAGTCATAAAGGTAGGGAGTGCTGGAGAGGGCCTTACCCTCCAGGGGGCTCGGTGCAGGTCCCCTTCGGAATCACTGGTGTACACAGCTCCCAGTGTCAAGGAAATAAACTGAAATCACAGACCCCTACTTTGTTAATCCCCCTTGTACCTCACTTGTCCTCAATAGATGCTTTTTTTAGGTGTTCTGCCCTGATGTGATAGTTGCTTATTTCTGGACAAGAAAACTTGCATTGACCATGCTTTCTGGCTCCATAAATCATAGATTTTCACAATTTGGCTTCTCAAAGTATGAACAAGGATAATTTCCACCAAATTAGATTGCTTGAATTATTGACCCACTGGGCCCTTTTATAGATCCAGTTTTCTTCCCCAGTGGAGTCTGCAGGCTCAGAAATCAGACTGCCCGAGTCCAGTCCTCACGCACCATCTACATGACATTAGCCATATTGCATAATCTCTGTGGTCTCCATTTCTCCATCTGTACAGTGGGGACAACACTGTTCCTAAATAGTGTCTAATTTTGTTGCTAGTACAACAGATTCTAACGTACTAAGAACTTAGCACATTAAAAAATTAAACAAATACTAGCATAGTGGCCAGTATTAAAATTAATATAAATTAATATAAAATTAACATTAAAATGAATGTGAGAGGCGTGGCGCCTGTGGCTCAAGTGGCTAAGGCGCTAGCCACATACACCTAAGGTGGCAGGCTCGAATCCAGCCCAGGCCCGCCAAACAACAATAATGGCTGCAACCAAAAAAAATAGCCAGGTGTTGTGGCGGGCGCCTGTGGTCCCAGCTACTTGGGAGGCTGAGGCAGGAGACTCCCTTGAGCCCAGGAGTTGGAGGTTGCTGTGAGCAGTGAAGCCATAGCACTCTACCCAGGGGCTCAGCATGAGGCTCTGTCTCAAAAAAAAAAAAAAAAAGTGAGAGCTGGGAGGTTTAAATAAGTAGCACTGGGTCAAATGACTTAGATTAAGATTTTGGAGTTGCCCTGCAGGAAGCCTTGTGAATTTGGTGTAATTAATGACACTTTTTAAGCCTCAGATTCTTTTTTTTTTATTTTTTGAGATAAGAGTCTTGCTCTGTCACCCTGGTGATGCAGTAGCATCATCCCAGCTCACTGCGATCTCCTGGGCTCAAACCATCCTCCTGCCTCAGCCTCCCGAGGAGCTGAGGCTGCAGGTGCCCAGCACTACACCTTTGTAGTAGAGACGGGGTCCTGCTCTTGCTCAGGCTGGTCTCCAACACCTCTCCTGCCTCAGCCTCCCAGAGTACTAGGATTACAGTGTTGAGCCACCATGCCCAGCCCAGGTTCCTTTCTTTAAAAAAAAAAAAAAAATGAGGGCAGGAGCTTCCCTAGAATTTTGAAAGGTTTGCTATCCTTTGGAGAAGGCTGGATAAACTGGTACCACATATTGGTTTGCAGGGGCAGTTCTCTGGGAGCTACCACAATGCACGGTGTCCTTTCCTTTAATGCACTGGCTCCCCTTCTAGGAATCTCTGTCACAGAGCACAGGGGTGAATGTGGAAATAAGAGTCATGCCTGTGATGCAACAGAAGGGAACCTGAGAAGAATCTCAGGGTCCGTCAGTTAAAATAACTGTGGTTCATCCGTAACAGAGGCTGGGAAACTTTTTCTTTTCCTCTTAACAGACGATGGTAAATAGCATCGGCTTCGAGATCCCCAGGGTCTGTGTCGCTGCTGCAGCTTCTCAGCTCCGCCTTGGTGGTGAGAGCGCAGCCGTGGATTGTGTGAACACGTGGGTGCTGCTGTGTCCCCCCAAAACGGACTGAAGACAGGGTGTGGGCCAGAGCCGGCCCATGGCTATAATTTGCCAAACTTTGATCTATACTATGGAATGCTATGAATTTATTAGAAATGTACTGATTTGGGGAAAGATATCTATGATAGAATAAAACAGAAGCAAGTTAAACCAATTTTTAAAATCCAATTCAATTTCTGTTTAAAAAGATAAAGCTCCACACACACATTCTGGACACACAGAAATATCCATTTATACACGGGAAAGGTCTGGAATGGTAAACACCAATCTAGAAACAAAAGCCCCCAAATTATGTCCTGGGAATGAGAATAACAATGGAGATAAAAGGGCAATAAAACATTTTTTTTTTCATTTCTAATCTTTGGTTCAGTTTCATTATTCCAACTTCTTGCGATGGGTACGCACTGCTTTTACAATCTCAAAGGAAAAGTACCCAAGATAATATAATTGAAGTGGCTGAGCTATAGTGGGGTTGTAATGGTTAAGTGAGATGTTACATGGGAAGCATCAAACCCAGACCTGCCCTGGCTCCCAGTAAGGGCTGGACCAATGATAGCTGTCCATCACCAGAAGGGAACCCAGGGTGGCTACCGTGAAAACAGACCAACTCCAATTTTACGGGGACATTATGTATGTTTGTGTGGATGCTCTTAAATAAAATAGGGAGGTTGATATGCCAAGTTCACTGCCGGGGTTTTATGTTTATTAGATAACCTGAATTTATAAAGATGTGGAGTCCTGAAATGTGCTAACAATCCTAAAATCCATCACGTTTTTAATCACCTTCATTGCTTTCTGCAAATGCATCATACAATGAAGTATGTCCGCTGATTCCAAGAAAACAAGATCGTTTATGTCAGATAAGCAAACACAGATCCCGTCACTTGCTGTGCCAGTTGTTGTGTATTTTGTATTTTCTATACGTAAGAAAGAAAAAAAAGTTTGTTACAGTGGGAAATGCTCAGGATTCAGGAAAGGCAATGAGAAATAATCAATTAAAGAAATAAACCCCCCAAAAATCACAACAATGAGTCAAGTTAGCCATGATTAACTAACTTGAGTCTGTTGTAAAATGAAGAAAATGCACTGGAGAGAGCAACTTGGGGGATTCACCCAGGTATCTCATGACATTTTCACTTTAACCTTGGGAGGAAAACCATTATCTGCTCTTAACATCTTGTCTGGTTGGTAAAGGTGCTGCCAGCTTTTTGTCGTTGTTGTTTTTGGAGGTGGTGGTGCGGGGAGAAGCCAGAAAGAGGCTCTCAAGATGGCCAACTAAGTAGGAAAAATATACCAGAGTTTTCATAGCTAAACCTCCCCAGACAAACCCAGATGGTGAAAGCTCTGCCATATTTAATTTATGCCTAACAGACCTTGGGCATACTCTATTGAGCACACCCTAAAATATCAAGACACTTAGTATTTCAGGACTTGAGTACCCAAAGGTGTGATATCTTCCAAGCAGCACAAGACAGTTTAGCCAGCACTTTTTGCTGCTGTTCCTTTAAAAACAATATCGTTTGGCGATACTTTTATCAAGAGAGTCACTGGTGTGCATATAAATGGCTGGGGAGATTCAAGTGTTGGCTGTTTGATTAAAAGGGATGTCAGAGGTCGGGATGCCTGCAGAACTCCGATGAGCCTGAAATTACAGGTTTAAAAGAGCTGTTTTCTTCAGGGGAAATGTTTTTTACACTTGTCCTGCCAAGAACCCACTTGTTAAACATTCCATTAGCAACAGCAGAAGTCCCCCAGGTTGGAGATGAGACTGTGCAGGCAGATGGGTCCTATACACAAACATTGGGTGAGAGGTGGTGGCAGCCACACGCAGCGCATGGCCAGGGCCCCTTCAGCCTCCAGCATCCATCTGCTTCCTACGAGGATGCAGGCTGTGGAGATGTTCATTTCAGGCTTGATGCTGGTGCTGGAATGAAAGGGCAGCCCCTGGCCATGGAGAGCCTGGCTGGTCTGACACATGTAAGCACCTTTACGAGTGAAACCACAGAACGTCTTTGTATCTCATAACTTGCAAGGTGGGAGAAACATATTGCCTATTATTTATTCTAATAATAAACCATTACCCCAGGCATATTTTTATTCTCCAGATTTAATAAGGTATTTTGTGAACCGAGGCAGAAGAGGGTTGGAGAAAACAATTGCTGTTATTATGAAGATGATTTCTATTTGTTTCTGAGGCAGGAGTAATCACCATTCCTTTCCTTCATAATCAAGGGTTATAATTGTCCTTCCTCAACCCCACCCCAACTCTATGCTCAGTCCAAGAATATTTGAACAATCTTCCCTAAACTGTCCTGGGGAACGAAAAGGGCTTGGCACGCTTCCCTGAACAAATCTCTTGGGACCATCATTACCCTACAGCTGGAGAAATCTGATTATGAAGCTTGGGCATCTCCACTCAGATTTTCCCATCATTCCCCTCTCCACATCAGGAGGCGGGAATGAGACAGAAGGGTGATTTACATACCATTTGCATATCTCTACGTAGACAGAATGTGTGTTCTCAAGACAGTTTCCAAGTTCAGATATTTTAACTTGACTTCTTTTTTTTTCTTTTCTCACTGGACGCTACAGAATTCTAATAATTTTATCAGAAGTTGATAATTTTATAATCTGTATCCCAATTAAATAGATTCAGCAGAGACACAGAGGCCACGGCCTTATCTGGGCAGTCATCTTGATCATATTAATTGAGAGACATTTGAGAGGCCTCTAAAATGCAGCAGTTAAGAGAACAAACCATAAAGCCAGACTTCCAAGGTTCAAGGCTTAACTCTACTCCTTATTAGCTTAGGGACCTTGAACAAATTCCTTACCCAGGCCTGCCCGTGTGCCCTGCAGGGTCATCGAAGGTTTAAATGAGTTAATATTCACAAAGCAATTAGAAGAGGGTGCCTGGAACACAGGAAGCACTGAGTACATGCTTTGTTACTGCAAGAAGGAAAATCTATTTCAACAGTCCATTTCTTGCTGTTGTGATGTGTTCTTTTTTAAAATTTGGCAATGGAGGCTGGGCGTGGTGGCTCTCACCTATATTCCTAGCACTCTGGGAGGCTGAGGTGGGTGGATTGTTTGAGTTCAGGAGTTTGAGACCAGTCTGAGCAAGAACAAGACCCCATCTCTAAAACTAGCCCATAATTTTAGAGTTATGGCAAGCTACTGTAGTCCCAGCTATTCTGGAGGCTAAAGCAAGAGAATTACTTGAGCCCAAGAGTTTGAGATTGTTGTGAGCTATGGCGATGCCACAGCCGAGAGTGACAAAGTGAGACTGTGCCTCCAAAAAAAAAAAAAAAAAGACAATGGGCTGGACCTGCCTCACTGCACACTAGATGTTGGGTAGGAAAAAGAGTATCACCAAGGGGTAGAAAATCAAAGCTTGGAAAAGTGGGTAATGCATCTGGAAGTTTTGTGCTGGGATATTAGACATCCATGGATGTCTACAGATAGTAGACATGTCAGCAGAAATAAATCCCGTAACAGTGACTGCGCTACCACAGGAAGAAAAGAGAAATCAAGGTGAACTGAGTCCCATCAGACCAATTTTCCAGACAAGGCGACCGAGATGTGAACACCCCCAGGCCGGCTGCCTACGCTAGGCTGCCTTCTGCAGCCGAGGAAATCTTTACCTAGCTGTGAGAGGTCTTTTCCATTGCTGATTTCTATGACTTTACAAAATGTAATTATTTAAGAAATGGGAACAAATCTGTAGCTCGAGAAGCTTGAGGAGTATTCATTTTCTAATTTTCCAGTTCAGTTGTCTGAAAGGGTCAGCCTGTGGTTGTCACTGTTGCGGGTGTGTCTGTACAAGCCTGCGTGTGCTGACACTGGAAAGCTTAACGGAAGGAGCTCTGGACGACCTGAGCTTCACACACACACACGCACACACGTACACACACACACGCATGCGTGTGCACGTACACACACAAAAATGCATTCTTAAAACCCCAAACTTAAAAAATCTTTACCGCAAGAACCAGTGCTCAGAACTTCTGAAACAGTGAGCAGGCGTTCGTGTAAATGACAAGTGATTTAAAAGGAAAATCTAGGTCATCGGGCTGTTTGCTTTGTCATCATCGGTATTAATTAGACACTGGAAGTAATGACTGAGCTCGGAGAGCACTTCAGATGTACAATAATAATAATAATGATGATAATAATAGCAATAAACCAACAGAGCTTTACCTTCGGAAAGAAAATATTTTCACCAGTGGCAGAAACCGACAGGAACTAAGTGGGCAAACTTTGCAATTAACTTCTGCAAATGCGCTCTGAAATACCCCCAGGGGAGGTCTTATCTGTACTTAATATTCAAACAAATATTCTTTTTGTGTGCCGTGCATTGGACAGGGTGCACTTTATTTAATTTAAGTGTACAACATGATCGCTATCACGAGGGATAATCACCAGGAGTGGTAGGGCCCTTCAACCAGGATAAGTGCGCCTGCTCCACAGTCAAATGGCACTTGTGGGGGAAGGAAACACAGGGTCCAGAGGACGCTTTTCCCCAGTAGAGTCTTATGATACTCAAAGTGGAGCCTGGGCCGGCAGTGTTGGCAACACCCAGAAACTCATTAGAATCACAGCAGCTCAGGCCTCTGCCCAGACCCCCAGAATCAGGGTTGTTCTAGACCCCGCTAGGAGGAGTTAGCTGCCCTCGCTGAGAACTAGGGGCATCTCTGCTCTTCTGTCCCCCAATAAGGAGATCCTGGGGCTACTGTGATAGCCCCACTCATGTGTCTTCAATTCAGAGGGTTCCTTACTGAGGATTTCTCCCAATGTTTCATGGAAGTGAGAGCCTTGGGGCCATCCAAGTAGGCTCACTGATCCCCCCTTCTTTCCAACCATCTTTTTGAAGTGCCCTAGACAGGCTCACAGCTTTAAGGAAGCCCCACTGGTGGCCAGCATTTGTCTTGGACACCCCCATGCTCCTAATAGGTCATTTCTAACCACAGACCCCCCACCCCTGGTCCAGCACCAACCCGGTCACTCCCAGGGGAGAACTAGCTTTCTGCCTTTCTCATCCTCTGTCACCCAACAGATGAGACCAGTGAGGTTTAGAGCAGCTCAGCTAGATGCCCCAGGCTAGGAAAGAGCAGAGCTAGGAATCAGTAAGTCTTAGTCCAGACCCTGTGGCAAAAATCGCTGAGATGGGGCGGGGTGGGGGACAGGTCCAGGGACCACACTGTGTCACCACTGTAGGGATGTGTCCTCACCCATGTGGCCCCCACCCTACTGTCCCCTCCTGCTGCCCCATCCTCGTCTGTTCAATGGAGGGAGTCCTGAGTACTCGCCAAGGCTCTAACGTGATACCTTTGGGCTGGTCAGCTCTATACCCACACCCAACACCTTTGCCCCTCATCAGGCCCGGGCACCACACTGCCCTCCCCCTCCCATCTCCTTCTCCCTCTCACACCAGCCCAAACACAGGAGGACAGGGCCGACGGCTTTTTCTTGACTCCTAAAAACAGGGACAAGGAACACTCTGTACACAGTAGGTGCTTCCTGCTATTTTTGGTGAACTAAATTCCACACAAACACAGCATGATTCCTACTGACTCACATTGTCTCCCAAATAGCTGTAGTTTTCCCACCAGCCCAGAAGGGCCTCCTTCCCAAGGGTAGAAAGGCAAGCTCACAGCCACAGTCATCTGAGCCTTGGAAGTTGGACAAGATGACTGCAAGGGCCTGTCTGTGCCTGCTGGAAGACTGGACACATTGAAAACATTGTTAGCTCACGGGGACCTGAGGTGGGGTCTCTCAAAAAGGGGGAAAGAAAAATTTGCCACCAACAACAAAAGCACAGGTGAAATTCAAGGACAGAGTTACTGGGCAATGTACAATTTGTTCATTGAAATTATTAGAGATTGTTCTCTCTTATTCCAGCTAGGAATTACCAGGGAGTTTGGTCAGGGGATGGAAAATGTTCCTCTCACAAATCTTAAAAAATAAAATAAAGGCCACGCATGGTGGCTCACACCTGTAATCCTAGCAGTCTGGGAGGCCAAGGTGGGAAGATTGCTTGAGCTCAGGAGGTCAAGATCAGCCTGAGCAAGAGCAAGACCCCGTCTCTACTAAAGATAGAAAACTTAGCTGGGCATAGTAGTGGGCATCACAGTCCTAGCTACTCAAGAGGATGAGGCAAGAGGATCACTTGAGACAGGAGTTTGAAGTTGCTGTGAGCTATGACACAACAGCACTCTAGCCTGAGGCAACAGAGTGAGATTCTGCCTCAAAAAACAAGATAAGATAAATAAAATGAAGCTCTAGATATGCAGATGTTCTCACATAAGAGTTGGCCAGCCTGTAATTTGCTCATGGCCATGGACTTTAATCTTTTCTTTTAAAAATAAGTAGGACTGAATTATTTTAAAAAATAATTATAAAATAACAGCATACTAAAATGAATGTTCTTTGAGCTAGCTAGTAAGCCATACTAACCTCAGTAACAAAGTGCCTGAAATAATGAAGAAGTCTAATCTGCTCCACTTGACTGAAACATTCTTCGGCAGCTACCCCTAGCAGGGCTGCTGAAAGAAGGCAGAGCCTCTGTAATTCCACGAAGGAGAAAGGAGTTACCAGTCTCCTTGGGTGGGTGAGGGGCTCCCTACGTGTCAGGCAGGCAGGCAGGCAAGGACCACCTGGGCAACGCGAGAGTCAGGCCCCAAGGTGGCTCAAACCATCTGCATCCTCTGGGCAGCAGGCCAGACAAGGGACGTTGTTTTGGGAGTGCTGAGGGGTACAGCATATAAGAAACCCTAGGAGTGGCTCAACACCTATGGCTCAAGCAGCTAAAGCGCTAGCCACATACACCTGAGCTGGCGGGTTTGAATCCAGCCTGGGCTTGCCAAACAACAATGATGGCTGCAACCATAAAAAAATAGCCAGGCATTGTGGCGGGCGCCTATAGTCCCAGCTACTTGGGAGGCAGAGGCAGGAGACTCGCTTGAGCCCAGGAATTGGAGGTTGCTGTGAGCTGTGATGCCACAGCACTCTACCCAGGGGGACAGCTTGAGGCTCTGTCTCAAAAAAAAACAAAATACAAGAAACCCTAGAAGCCAGCATTTATGAAGTGCTGCCTTTGTGAGATGTACTGAACTAAGGCCTTCACTTGCGTTATCTCATCAGTGTCATCACAGGTATTCGTCACCTGAGCCTGAAGCGGCCCACCTTGTTTTTATCCGTAGCACATGGCTTAGAGAGTCTAAGCAACCTGTTCAAACCGGCCAGGGTTTGAGGCCAGCCAGTGAAGCTTGGGGTCCATCCAGTCCCTAGGCCTTCCTACCTCTCTGTACCCAGACCTGTAGCCACAATCTCGCAGCGTGCTCCCCCTGGCTTTCTCTCCAGCCAGTGTGCCAGCTTAGGTCACCACCCTGGAAGAGGCGGCATCCTCATCCTCGTACACCACGTAACCTTTTCTCTCCCATCCCAAACAAGTGGGATCCTAAATAAGACTCTCCCTGCATGATGGCTTGGCCTCACACCCCCCCATCCCTGGTCTTGCCTATTTTCTCTTCCAGCATAAATACCCACATTTTCTGCACCTGTTTCTCAAATGAAAAGAGTTGCATTTCCTCTCCCACCCTCATCATTTCCGCCAGGACATAGAGACACGTGGTGTTTAGAGTCAGAGAAGAATGAAGCCAGGGTCTGGATCTGCATCTTATTTGTTGGACCTTTAACACACCCTACAACTTCCTGTGCTGGGTATAATAGTGTTTTCCCTCCAATTCAGGTCCACCCAGAACCCCAAAAGGCAACCTTATAGTATTCAGAAATAGGGTCTTTGCAGTTTTGGAGGAGCTCTGGATCCGAAGAGAGTTTTCATATATGGAACAGAAAAGAACATTCAGAGACACCGAGGAGAAGGCCATGGAGTAACAGAGGAGGAGATCAGAGAGACGGACCACAGGCCAAGGAAGCCCAGAACCATCATTAGTCGGAGAAGGAAGGAGGATGATTCTCTTCTACAGCCTTCGGAGGAAACAGAGCTCTGTGGGCATCTTTATTTCAGATTTCTACCCTCTCAACCAGACAGAATAAACTTCTACTGCTAATTTGTGATCATTAGTTACGGCAGCCCCTTGGACGCTCTACCGATGCCTCATTTCCTCATCTGTAAAATGGGTATGAAAGTCCCTTCCCCACTGCACAGAGGGAGTCCAGGTCATACCATCCCTGTCACTGGAGAGCAGCCTTCTCTATCCTTACCCATTTGGGTAAATGCCATTAAGTCAGACCAAAGAACAGAGCTCACCAGCGTCACTCGCATCCAAACCAGAGCTGTGGACCAGCCGACTCATTAGGGTCTTCTGTCACCAATCTCCAATAATTTATTACTTCCCCACTTGCTCTTCTGAGTACCTATCCTATCATCTTCCACTTTGCCCCAAGGGGATCACACATCTGTCCAACATGGGTGTCCTTGTGTCCTTTTCAACTGTCCGGCTGGAATTCCTGCATCCTGTATCTGCCACATTTTCTAAGTCTCCCGTTCCAGCGAGAAGAAATAACATTTTCGAGGTCTGGCTATTCTCAATGAAGGGATACATGAATGGAGTCACTATTCTTTCCTACTCAAGAAATTCACAAACCATGCTTTTCACAATCTCGCCCAGACCCACGTGCAGGATTCATGAGATGACCCCAGCCAGCAGAGTATCCACAGCCTGCCAGATTCTTCCATCTGGAAATGAGAATAATATCTGATATATTCCTTTTTCAAATCTCATAGCCCTCTACTCTTTTGGTACAAATTCTCAATGATATTTAGTGACCTTATGTCTAAGGCACTCTACTGTTGTGGGTAGAATATCTACACTTAGCACTAACACTCTCTTAAATGGAGTTCTCCAGTACTGACTCCATCTCCCATACTGAAGTCTATTCCATCCTGATTGAAGATAATGCTTCCTTTTTTTGCAGTTTTTGGCCGGGGCTGGGTTTGAACCCGACACCTCTGGCATAAGGGGCCAGTGCCCTACTCCTTTGAGCCACGGGTGCCACCTGAAGATAATGCTTCTTAATAGAGAAGACTGAAAAAACCTGAAGTTTCATTGGTATAATCAGGGGTCCTCAAACTTTTTAAACAGGGGGCCAGTTCGCTGTCCCTCAGACCATTGGAGGGCCGGACTGCGGGCCCTGGGACGAGTTGGCTGCTAAGCAGGACAGGCAGCGGCGGCAAAACACCTGGTGGGCCGGATAAATGTCCTTGGCGGGCTACATGTGGCCCATGGGCCATAGTTTGAGGACTGCTAGATATGATATATGTATATTAGCTTTCTTCTATTAGCCCCAAATAGTCTATCAATTCCTTCTAGCTCTTCTTGAACAGATTTTTTTTCTTTTTTTTTTTAGCATAACATAATAATTTGTTTTGCCTTTTTTATTACATCATAACTGTGTACATTAACACATTTCTGGGATACAATGTGTTGATTTTATATACAATTTGGAATGCTTACATCAAACTGGTTAACATAGGCTTCACCTCACTTTTTGAATTATTGTGTTACGACATTTATAGGGAATAAATGCAATCGTTCAATCCTGCAATTCCTCTATGTGGTGGGACCTCATGTGTTGCTGTTGATTTCCTGTTTTACACATACGTAGCTTCAGCACAACCTCTTAATTAAGTACATTTGGAGACGGGGGTCCAGTGTGTTTGCTGATATGGTCACTTACACTATTTTGTAGATGGGGGAACTAATGCTCAGATCAAGCTTTCCCACAAATGCACAGCAGCATGGTGGAGCTGGGATCCACTCAGACTCAGGTCTGAAGAATGCTGGCTAATGCCGGCAGCTTCTCTCATGAGGCCTCTGCGTGTCACTTCCTTTGTTGATCACAAACTTTTGGAGGATCCAAGTTGTCCATATCCACCAGGCTCCCCACACATAGGAGACTCTTCTAGTTATATCAAGTCCCATTCACAGTTGGTTCATATTTTCAAATATCTTTTGGGAATACGGCACAAATGAAAGTCACAGTGATGTTTGGGTTGATATTTTTTAAAGTGGGGGGCTCTCTATTGTGATTGAATGAAGAAGCCATGATGATCAAGCATCAGTGAGAAAAAAATCCATCCCATCTAACTCCAGCCCTATGCTGGGACAGAGCAATGCATAGCAGCCCATTTACACTGAGTCAGAGCATGAACCGTGCACCAATTTGATTTGAAAATGGCTTACATGTAGAGCAAGTCCGGTCTATTATGGGGAGAGCTGGACTAATGAATGTTGGAAATGGAAGAGTCTGTCTATCCTTCTTCAAATCTGTAAGCCAATTATTAGATTGGATCTTGACTTCCAATATTTCTGCAGGCTTCTAGGCAGTGAGACTGTGCCAGACAATAGGCAAATAAGAAACCGCACTTCTGGGGGGGCCAAGAACACTTTCTGTGCTAGAAATTAAATAGAGTGGCTCGGCGCCTATAGCTCAACCGGCTAAGGCGCCAGCCACGTACACCTAAGGTGGCGGGTTCGAATCCTCAGCCCGGACCCGCCAAACAACAATGACGGCTGCAACCAAAAAAAAATAGCCAGGCGTTGTGGCGGGTGCCTGTGGTCCCAGCTACTTGGGAGGCGGAGGCAAGAGACTCGCTTGAGCCCAGGAGTTGGAGGTTGCTGTGAGCTGTAATGCCA
>CAUYTI010143636.1:0-11563 GCA_963575145.1 Galago senegalensis | reverse complement strand
CAGAGCCTCAAGCTGTCCCCCTGGGTAGAGAGAGCCTCAAGCTGTCCCCCTGGGTAGAGTGCTGTGGCATTAGAGCTCACAGCAACCTCCAACTCCTGGGCTCAAGCGAGTCTCTTGCCTCCGCCTCCCAAGTAGCTGGGAACACAGGCGCCCGCCACAATGCCTGGCTATTTTTTGGTTGCAGCCGTCTTTGTTGTTTGGCAGGTCCGGGCTGGGGATTCGAACCCACCACCTTAGGTGTATGTGGCCGGCGCCTTAGCCGGTTGAGCTATAGGCGCCAAGCCGGAAGCCATACTCTTGAAACTTCAAACTCCATCCTCCCTGCCACCAACTAGCTCCCCACTTTGCCAGATCACGCTTATAGCCACCCCACACTTGGGGCTGACTCTGGTGTCTGCATGATCTCCTAATCACTCTGCCATTAAGATGCCCTTTACTCACTCAGCTCTGTTTTATGGAGCCCCCTGTGCTCATCACCTCAGCCACATTCCTACATGTTCTCCTCAGAGGAGCTCCTCCACTCTGAACACTTGGGTCCCAGTGAATTGGAAGCCCCTGTCCCTGGGGGCAGCAGTGAGGACAAGGGTGGCTCACAGCCTCCAGATTCCAAGGATGGTGAGTTAGCCAGACTTTGGGGAATAAGCCCCAAACCTCATTTCTAATCCCCTAAGCCTGAGGGTGTCTTAGCCACCACAGTGAGTGGCAGGAGGGGGAGGAAGCTGTAGGGTGGGGAAGGGGGCTCTGTAGGATCCTTGCTCTTCTGTCTTGGTCCCTGGGAGGGTGTTTCTCACACTTTCTTTGATGATGCCCCCCTGTCTTCACTGTTCCACCTGTCCTGCCTCCTCTGGCTGCAGCAGACACCCCCATGACCCTTCCAAAAGGTGAGTGTCTCACACAGTAGGTCCCAGCTGCTAAATCCCACTAAATCCCTGAACCCAGAGTGAAAAAAGTCCTACACTGGCATTCTAGACCTCCTTGGGTGGAGTTTGGTGTGCTTTCTGCCCCCCCCCCAAGACGGGTAGCACCTCTCTGAACTCTCAAGAATGAGATTGGAGGCCAGGTGTGGTGGCTCTTGCCTGTAATCCTAGCACTCTGGGAGCCCGAGATAGGTATATTGCTTGAGCTCACAAGTTCAAGACCAGCCTGAACAAAAGCAAGACCTCATATCTACTAAAATAAAAAAACTGATGCAAGAGGATCGCTTGAGCCCAAGAGTTGGAGGTTGCTGTGAGCTATGACATCATGGCACTCTACCCAGGGCAACAGCTTGAGACTCTGTCTCAAAATAAAATAAAAAGAATGAGATTGGACTTGGGCGGCGGGGGTAGGGTCCACAGAACAAGATGCTGCATCCCCTGGAAAAGAGAAGATGTCCCCCCTGGAGCAGTACGAGCGAAAGGTAAGTTAATCAGACCTGTGAGCTCCTGAGGAAGGAGGGTGCTGGGGTTTGGATTCCTTGTGAGGAGGGAAGAGGGGATGAGGATATGGACTCTGGGATTCTAGGAAAGAAGAAGGCTGCAAGGTGCTTTCTGGTGCCCCTGGTGGGGGAGGAGGCTGGGACCCAGACTCCTGGGTTGCTGACACCTCCTGCTCCCCACCCCAGGTGAATGCGTCTGTTCCGAGGGGTTTTCCTTTTCACTCATTGGAGATTCAGAGAGATGAACTGGTAAGGGGAGGAATATCCCAGGTACCAGGGGGAAACATCAGAGGGCAGCAGCTAGGCTGTGACACTCAAAGGCCACATGGGACCCTGATGAGCTTCAAAGATGCTCTCTGCCCCATCTCCTCTTCCTGAAGGCACCAGCCGGGACAGGCGTGTCTCGTGAGGCTGTGTCAGGTCTGCTGATCATGGGAGCGGGTGGGGCCTCCCTGATCGTCCTCTCCATGCTGCTCCTGCGCAGAAAGAAGCCCTACGGGACCATCAGCCACGGAGTGGTGGAGGTGAGAAACTCAAAGACAGGGTTCCGGAGCCTGGGCATGGGTGGGCCATGAGATCTGCAGGAGGTCCTGGTGCCCCACTATCCCTCTCCTGCCCACCTCCCAGGTGGACCCTATGCTGAGCCTGGAGGAGCAGCAGCTCCGGGAGCTGCAACGGCATGGTTATGAGAACCCCACCTACCGCTTCCTGGAGGAAAGACCCTGACCCCGCCCCCTTCATGCCTTCAGCTGAGCCCAGACTTTCCCTCTTCCTGGAACCCCAGAACCCCAACTCCCAGCATAGGGTGGGGGAGGGACACTTGCAAAGTTCATTTCACACCCTTGTGAGGGGGCTGGAAATTCTTATTTCCCCTTTCCATTTCCAAATTTCATCCCTAAGAAGACCCTAGATATTCCCAGCTGCCTCCCCACGTGGGACCTCCTCACCTTAATTTATTTTGTAAGTTAATTTATTCTTCCTTAAGGTGACTGACATCTTGGTCCTAGTGTCTGTTGTTTCCTGGAGTTCACCCTCCCAAGTTCCCCCTACTAACATCCCAATAAAGTCTTCTTCCCCACCAGGCCATCTGTGTTCTATGGGAGAATGAAAGAATTAGTGTGTAATCTACTACTAGGGTGTCCATCTCTGCCCCGGCCTCCTTCACCTCTCTAAGCCAGATGAGGGAGCTTTAAATCTGGGCGGGGCCTGCCTGACAGGTTGGCGCACGGAGAGTGAGGCCCAGAGGCTCTCTGCGCGGACCCAGGAGCTTTCCGTGGTGCTGAATGGGCCGTGATTCCTAGACCTCCATCTGCTTGCTACCCTCATAGCCCCCGGGGAGGCTGGGCTCTGGCAAGTTTCCCCTGCCTTCTGCTGGCCCTGATACTCAACCACACACAGCATCCACTGCAACCTATGAGCCTTACGAGGGACTGGGAATCTTGATTCCCCAAAGTCTTCATCCCTTCTTAGGGACTCTAGAGGAATCCTCTTGGGACATGAAAATTCCAGTCTTGTGTCCCATAGTAGGATATGATATCTGCATATGCCTGTTGGAATTTATATCCTCATGTCCCATTTTATGACATGCTGGAGTTAGCCCTCTACATATGCTGTTACCTGTCTCAAGAGGGTGGTTATAAGGATCCAAAGGATTGATGATAGTGAAGATGTTAGAATTAGCATGTTAAACACACTTAGCATGTGTTTAATAAATTTTAAACCGGGCCAGGGGTGGTTAGCTTACACCTGTAGTCCTAGCACTCTGGAAGGCTGAGGCAGGTGGATTGCCTGAGCTCATGAGTTCAAGAACAGCTTGAGCCAGAGCAAAACCCCATCCCTTAAAAAATTAATAACTGGGCATTGTGGCAGGTGTCTTTATTCCCAGCTACTTGGGAGGCTGAGGCAAAAGAATCACTTGAGCAGAAGAGTTTGAGGTTTCTGTGAACTATGATGCCATAGCACTCTACCAAGGGCAACAAAGTGAGACTCTGTCTCAAAAAGTAATAATTTTTTAAAACCATGATAGCAGCAAACACTTATGTAGTATATGCCCTAGACTGGGTGCTCCTCAAGAGCTTTACATGCGTTGATGCACTTAATCATTACTTCCAGCCCATGGAGTAGATACTGTGACTATTCATCCCTATCTGCAGTGGGAAATAGAAAGTAACATCACATGTCCAAGGTCACCATCCAGGAAGGGTCAGAGGTAGGAGGAATTCAACCCAGGAAGCTTGGCTCCAGCACCCATAACCTTGGCTACTTTGCTAACCTGCTGTCCTTAGTAATTCAAGGCTGTCTCCCATATGGTGTTCAGATTGTGTACTGCAATTTCCAGGTGATACTATTAGCTTATTAGACATTTTAGATTTGTTGTTTTACCACAACATCCCAGCAGAGGTCAGTAATGTGTGTGTGTGTGTGTGTGTGTGTGTGTGTGTTGTGTTCAAATATCAGTATATGGGACAACTTTTCTGACAAGACTTGGGGAAGGGAGCACCTACTTCTAATTCTCCCAAAAGACCTATGAGCTAGCAGTGTCTCTTCATAATGTATGCATGTAAATACAGGTCATGTATATTAAATATATACCTGATAGGTGTTAGGAGGAAGATGCCTTCATAATGCAAGGTGAATGCAAAGTCACAGCTTCCTTAGAGAACTCAGTTTGCACCATCATTCAGATACTGGTTATACTTGAGTTATACTGAGATGAGCCTAGCAGAATTATACCACTAACACCATAAGCAGGGTAAATGCTGCCTTCACGTTTTCACAACCAACAGTGATCAACAGGCTAATAGTAGGCAAGATGCTCCAAGCAGGTGGGACAGGAACTGAAAGGCCATTGTGCTCAATATGGTCAGTGTGTTCTTGCCTAGTAAAGTTTATGTGTTTGTGGCAACACTTGAGTAATTTTAAGACACTGTTATTGAAATTTCAGAAGGAGGCTCGGTGCCTGTAGCACAGTGGTTACAGCGCCAGCCACATGCACCGAGGGTGGCGGGTTCGAACCCAGCCTGGACCAACTAAACAACAATGATATCTGCACATAGCCGGGTGTTGTGGCAGGCGCCTATGGTTCCAGCTACTCTGCAGGCTGAGGCAAGAGAAATCGCTTAAGCCCAAGAGTTTGAGGTTGCTGTGAGCTGAGATGCCACGGCACTCTACCAAGGGTGACATAATGAGATTCTGTCTCAAAAGAAAAAGAAAGAAAGAAATTTCAGAAGGCAAATGAATTCGCTACTGTTTATCTGATGCTTTTTTGCACCTATGCTACACTTCTTTCCCCAGGGAAGATGATTTTGTTAACTCTTCTTTCCTAACGTTTCTTAAGGACATTCTATCATGTTAGTGGTGTGTGTGCACATGCACATTTTTTAAAATTTAGATTAATATGAGGTTACAAATGATCAGGTTACAATGTTTTCATTTTTGTTTGGGGTTTTTGGTGTGGGAGGTGCGTTAATACATGTCTTAAGTTGAGCTGCTATAACAGAATACCACAGACCAGGTGACTTGAACAACAAATACTTATTTCTCACAAGTCCTAGAGCAGTCATTTTCAACTCGTGTGCCATGAGAGGATCTTAGATGTGCCGCAAAAATTTTCAAAGATCATGAATTTGATTATTTTTGAAAAAAGTTTTAAGCACAGTAATTATATTCCCCCCCTTTTTTTCCTCAACATAATTTAAGTGTGCCTCAGAAGTTTAACTATAGGTTCAAGTGTGCTATGAGATTTAAAAAAAAAAAAAAAGTTGAAAAACACTGTTCCAGGGGCTGGGTAATCCAAGATCAACATGCCAGCAGACCCAGTGTCTGGTGAGGGCACTCCTGGTTCATAGAGGGGCCATATTCTTGCTGCATCTTGGCCTAGTAGACAGCAGTGAGAAGAGAAGCTCTCTCATGTCCCATCTTCTAAGGACACAAATTCCATAATAAGGACCCCAATCTCACGACCTAATTACCTCCCAAAGGACCCACCTCCTAACACTATCCCATTGAAGGGTTAGGATTTCAACATATAAATTTGGGGAGGGGAGCAAACATACAATCTATAACAACACAAATTAAGGTATCTCTTTCTTTTCTTTTTTTTTTTTTTTTTGAGACAGAGTTTTGCTCTGTTGCCCAAACTAGAATGCTGTGGCATCAGCATAGTTCATAGCAACCTCAAATCCTCCTGCCTCAGCTTCTAGAGTAGATGGGACTATAGGTACCCACCACAATGCCTGGGTAGTTTTCTACTTTTGGTAGAGATAGGGGTCTCGCTCTTGCTCAGGCTGGTCTCGAACTCCTGAGCTGAAACAATCCACCTGCCTTGGCCTTCCAGAATGCTAGGATTACAGGCATGAGCCACTGTGCCCTGCCTAGGATATATATCTTATATGTCAAGAAAATCTCAGATGCCATCAGTGATGAGAAATAGCATTATTTTAGGTACTACAGAGAAAAAAAGGCAAAAAATAAACTATACACAATTGACTATTAAGATGAATTCTATTAAATTCTTAAAATAAGTAAAATATAGCATATTCTGGGGCTGAACACAGTGGCTTATGCCTGTAATCCTAGAACTCTGGGAGGCCAAGGCAGAAGGATCACTTTAGCTCAGGAGTTCAAGAGCAGCCTGAGCAAGAAAGAGTGAGACCCCATCTCTACTAAAAATAAATAGAAAAATTAGCCCAGCATTATGGTAGGTGCCTATAGTTCCAGCTTCAGGAGGTTGAGGTAAAAGGATTGCTTGAGCTCAAGAGTTTAAGGTTGCTATGAGCTATGACACCACAGCATTTTACCCAGGGCAACAGAGTGAGACTGTCACCAAAAAAAAAAAAAAAAAAAGTAATACAGCCTCTGAGTACAAAAAAGAGCATGAACCTGCTGGTTCAAGCCAGCTGGTGTCAGAGACTTAGCACCAGGGCCCCTGACAACTCTGACCTTGTAAGGTGCCCTCTACACTAACTCCATGCCTGGCCACATGACTGACTTTGATCAGTGGAATGTTAGCACGACTCAAGCAGGGACATGCTCTTTTGGAACTGTCTCTCTTGGAGCCCCTGAGACACCACGTGAAGACATCTACCTACACTCCTGGACCATAAGGAGACATTCTGGGCCCGCACCCAGGAGTTCCAGCCACTTTAGCCAAGTCATTAGACATGTGAGTGAAGCTGTCTCAGATTTCTGCCCAGTCAGGCCTCCAATGACTGCAGCACATGAGTGACCAAAGCCGGAGAATAGAGCTACCAGCTGAGCCCAGCCCTGATTGCAGAATCATAAACAAAGGGAGGGGGATGGTGTCTTTTTATTATTAGCATATTTGTAGAGACAGGGTCTGGCTTTGTTGCCCAGGCTATTCTTGAACTCCTCACCTCAAGAATCTTCACGTGACCCTCTCACCTTGGCCTTCCAAAATGCTGGGATTGCAGCTATGAGCCACTGTACCCAGCCAGAGGAGCGCTGTTTTTTGAGGCAGTTTCACTATGTTACCCTCGGTAGAGTGCCATGGTGTCACAGCTCACAGCAACCTCAAACTGTTAGGCTTAAGTGATTCTCTTCCTCAGCCTCCCTAGTAGCTGGGACTATAGGTGCCCACCACCAATGCTTGACTTATTTTTTGTTGCATTGTTGCTTAACAGCCAGGCTGGGTTCGAACTCGCCAGCCTAGGTGTATGTAGCTGGTGCCATAACCACTGTGCTAAAGGCACCGAGTGAGAAGGGGCTGTTTTTTAAGCCTTAGATTTCAGGGGAGAGACACTGCCATGTGCCCTGAAATGTGCTAAAATACACTTAGTTATTATCCAAGGGTGGGTTCCAAGTGGGGTAGCCATGATAGCATCAGAGGGCTTTGTGGGATAGGGGTTCCTTAGGTGGTTAAATCCTCATGGAGGCCAGAGCAAAGGCCATGGGGCAAGTACAAGAAGGGGACACTGTGGAGATTCTCTGCCTTGGTTTGGTTTTCTCATTAAGGATTTGAGGGCAAGTTTATTCAGAAGAAATGGGGAACATCTAGAGAGGAGGTGGGAAGAGATGCCAAAAAGGGAAAGCAGCCAAAAGGTGTTTTATCAAGGCCATGGCACTTTGGGGAAACGGAGATTCTTTCTACTGGGGAACGTGCACTTCTGAGTTAGCCCAACCAAGAGGTGAGGGACCTGGGATATTTATACACCATCTCCTGTCAAGCATTCATGGCTAAGGACTGCTGGCACGGGAAGCGGGCATAAACTCCTGGCTTTCAAGACTTGCTGCACTCACACCCAGAGCAGAGAGGCACCAGTGGTCTGAGAATGCCCACACACAAAGGTTCAGGTGCTGAAACTGGCAGGTAGGCCCCTGGGTGTTGACAGGCAGAGGGGGAGACGACGTGGACTGGCCCCCACAGTGGCTGCTGCAAGCCCCAGCCAGGCATATGCATCAAACACAGCCATTCCCCTGCACTCCTGGCCCCCAGAGATCAGACAAGACAGTTCTAGTCCAAATCAAGTTTAATAGGGAGTTTCAGAGATGCTGAGACTAGGGGAGGGCTTCACTGTGAATGCTGAGATCTGGGACAGGGCCCAGTTGAGTTCTGAATATGAAAGCAGAAACTCTAATCCAGGGGTTCCTTCTTATACATCTGGGCTAGGACCCAGGGAGTCCTGGGGAAGGTTAAGGACTATCTTAGAAGCCCTGCTAGGATGGTATTGGGATCCCCAAGTACCACGTAGGGGATTACATCTGGATTTCTAGATATGAAAAATTTCTAGATATGAACCCCAACAGGTCCCAGCGAGGACAAGGTGAAAGGCTCAGGGTGTTTTACAAAAACAATCATGGAGCCTTGATTTCACAGAAATCATAAAAAGGGCTCCTTGTAGGTGGGGGAGGTGTGTCACATCATCCCAAATATTGGGGACTGTTCACCCTTCAGCAGCCATTTTGGGGTTTTAATGTAAGACCCTAATGGCAGGATATTCTACATACATTATCATGGTTTTGCACATTAGCATACGCTGGCTGTCCCACAGGACGGTGGGGACTGGAAAAATCAGTCCAGGTTCTGGGTTTGAGTCCTAAGAGGACAGGCCTGGGGGCGCCACACGGCTCCTCTTCAATAGCTGCCGGAGCTGTGGACAAGGCAAGGCAGAGTGAGCAGGCTTGGGGCTGGAGGGAGAGGGGAAGGCAGGCGGTGTGCGGTCAGGGCTGGAAAGGAACTAAGTGGGATCAGGTGGATCTCAAAGTCGGGGTCCAGAGTCAGCACTGGGCTGGTGGTAAAGGTCTGGGTTCAAATGCTGAACCAGAACTGGAGATGAGTGAAAGATGCTGCTGGCTGGGGGTTCCCACCCTGGGGTTAGTACCAAAGGGAAGAAGCAAGGAGGTCAGAAGTCACATTTGAGGTCAGGACCCAGGGCTAGGGGTAGGGGACCAGAGGTCATACTTGGGGATCAAAGGTCACAACTTGAGGTCAAGATTCACCTTAGGGATAGGGGTCAGAGGAGTACTAGAGTCAGGGCTCCAACATGGAGGTCAGAGGTCACATTTTGAAGTCAGGGTTGGCTAAGGGTTGAGGTGACCTTCCAAAATTAGAAACCACCCTCTAAAGTCAGGTTTGGGTAGAGAAGTAGGGTCATGCTGTTAGCTCAGAGGCCACCCTATGAGGCCAGGCCTAGTGCTTACCCCCTCGGGGCCCGGCCCGGGCCTCAGCAGGTGCACGGGCTGCTCATTCTCTAGGTTGCGCAGTGTTGGGTCTGCCCCGGCTGCCAACAGGCGACGCACGATGGCCTCTTGCGGTGGCCCAGGGGGCAGGGCAGCTGCCATGTGGAGGGCTGTGTTCCCATGGGCCTGAAACAATAAAGACAGGGCTGATCAGGATCCTGACTGAGCTGGCCTACGCCCTCCCAACTGCATCCTGCATCAGCCATGTCCTACACTCGCCCCTTAAGAGCCACACTCCATATCCCCCTGTGTCCACATTCTACACACTTCCCCATGGTCTGTTTCCGTCCTACACATCCCCTTCAGATCCCACACATTGTCCCCTCTATGTCCATAGCCCACCGGGCCCCCAACATCTCGTTTCCTCTGCTGTATCTCCCACAATCTGCACGTCCCACCCTAGGCCCCCACCTTCATGTTGACAAAGGCCCGCAGGTCTCCTCGTGGCAGATCCAGCAGCAGCTGAACCACAGTAGGGTTGGCAGCCTGCACGGCCAAGTGCAGGACTGTCTTGTTGCTCTTGATCTCCTGTGGGGAGAGGAATGGCAGAGGTTGGACCAATCTGCACACCCAGGCCCACTCCCAGAACCCAGAAGCCTTGAGATACTCTGGCCTTCCCCTGCCAAGCCCTGTCAGGAGTGCCGTGTTCAGCTGTATATATTGTATATATCATGCCGTTCACACCACATGCCTCACAGAATATACATTTATTCCCCCCAGCGCCTAGCCACAGGCCAACTAACACATGAAAATGCACCCTGACCTAAAGGGACTGTACTTGATCTACAAGAACAGAGTCAGGCAGCATTTATCAACACACTAGCTACTATCATGACAGCGCACCACAACATTGAGCTATTCTCTTCATATTTGGGGAAAAATAAAAGACATTTTCCAAAATGAAACTTATATTGTGTACCTTTAAGGAGTTTGTGATGATAAGCAACATTATGAGTCTTATGTGCCTACAGAAGGCAAAACAACCTAGTTTGTGCGTCAAATAAATTATGAAGAAAAGACAAAGCTATCGATTAAGAGGGGCTTTCAAAGATATATCATCATAATATATAAGCTTTATTTGAATCTTGATTTTTGATTTTTTTTTTGAGACAGAGTCTCACTCTGATCCACAGGCTAGAGTGCCATGGTGTCAGCCTAGCTCACAGCAACCTTAAACTCCTGGGCTCAAGCAATCCTCCTGCCTTACCCCCCTGAATAGCTGGGACTACAAGAACTTGCCACCATGCCAGGTTAATTTTTTTACTGTTGGTAGAGATGGGGTCTCACTCTTGCTTAGGCTGGTCTAAAATTCCTGAGCTTGAGTGATCCCAGAGTGCTAGGATTATAGGTGTGAGCCACTGTACCTGGCCTGAATCCTGATTTTTTTTTTTTGAGACAGAATGTATGTCACCCTTGGTAGAGTGCCATGGCATCACGGCTCACAGCAGCTTCAAACTCTTGAGCTTAAGCAATTCTCTTGCCTCTGCCTCCCAAGTAGCTGGGACTACAGGTGACCACCACAATACACAGTTACTCTTCTGTTGCAGTTGTCATTGTTGCTTAGCTGGCCCAGCATGGGTTTGAACCCACTGGCCTCGGTGTATGTAGCTGGCACCATAACCACTGTGCTACAGGCGCGGAGCCCTGAATCTTGATTTTTTTTAATTAAGAAAAAAAACTTTGTCACTTTAGAGTCAAAAGGAAATGTGAACACAGCCAAAATATTTGATAATAAGATTATCATTCATTTTTTAAGGCTGAATAGGATT
The DNA here is from genome assembly GCA_963575145.1 of Galago senegalensis. Taxonomy (NCBI): domain Eukaryota; kingdom Metazoa; phylum Chordata; class Mammalia; order Primates; family Galagidae; genus Galago; species Galago senegalensis. The sequence continues at coordinate 679 of CAUYTI010143636.1, read as the reverse complement.
GAGGTTAAAAGGCATACAAATATTTGGGGAGAGGTCAAACCAATCTTCACATCCAGGCCCCCTCACACAAATTTGTATTTCTTTTCTTTTCTTTCCTTTTTTATTTTTTTATGAGACAGAGTCTTGCTTTGTCACCCTTGGTAGAGTATTTGTATTTCTATACAAATATTTATAGAAAAAATTATATGCTTGGATTTGCTTAAAATAACACAGAAAAGTGAGAAAGCAGAGTGGTTCTGAGTTGCTGGTTATGGATGGTGGAGGCATGGGATTCATTTTCTGCACTTTTCTAAACTCAAAACCTTTAACAAAAAGAAATTTTTCGTGTAGATGTTTAAGCATCTAGCCTGCCTGTGAAGGAGCTACAGGAAATGAATATAACATAATTCAGAGCTGAGTTCTAAGGTCAGACTTAGAACTGTGTTTAGACTTAGAACTTAGAACCCAGATTTGAACTGCATTCAAATCCCCTTTCAGACACTTACAAGCTGTAAGATTTGTTTTGTTTTGTTTTTTGGTTTCTTTTTCTTTTTCTTTCTTTTTTTTTTTTTTGAGACGGAGCCTCAAGCTATCCCCCTGGGTAGAGTGCCATGGCATCACGCTCACAGCAACCTCCAACTCCTGGGGTCAAGTGAGTCTCCTGCCTCAGCCTCCCAAGTAGCTGGGACTACAGGCGCCC
>CAUYTI010143635.1:0-18931 GCA_963575145.1 Galago senegalensis | reverse complement strand
AGCCCATATCATAAAATTTCAAAACCAGAGTTGCTGGCATGGATGTGGAGAAAAGGAAACACTTCTACATTGCTGGTGGGCATGCAGTTTAATATGTTCCTTTTGGAAAGACATCTGGAGAACACTTAGAGAACTAAAAATTAACCTGCTATTTGATCCTACAATTCCTTTATTAGGAATATACCCAGAAGATCAAAAATCACATTAAAATATAGATATTTGTATCAGAATGTTTATTGCAGCTCAATTCATAATTTCTAGGTCATGGAAGAAGCCCAAGTGCCCATTGATCCACGAATGGATCAATAAACTGTGGTATATGTACACCATGGAATACTATGCAGCCCTAAAGAAAGATGGAAACTTTACCTCCATCATGTTTACATGGATGGAACTGGAAAATGTTCTTCTTAGCAAAGTATCACAAGAATGGGGAAAAAAAGTATCTAATGTATACAGCTCTATTATGAAACTAATTTATAGTTCTCACATGAAAGCTACAACCTAATTCTAGCCCAAGAATATGGGGAGGGGGTGGGGGAGGGGTGGGGGAGGGGAGAAGGGCAAATGGGTGGAGGATGGGTGATTGGAAGGTCCACCTCTATGGTCTGTCTCAAAAGGGTATAAGTGAATCTTTCTAAAACTAGAGTATAAATGTCTTAAGACAATAACTAAGTAAATGACAAAGTCTATGTTAACCAGTTTGATGAAAATATTTCAAATTGTATATGAAAACTGTACACTGTACCCCATGTTTGCATTAATGTACACAGCCATCATTTAATTTAAAAAAATTTTAAAAAAGAAAGCTACAACCTAATTCTAGCCCAAGAAGATGGGGATGGGGTGGAGGGGAGGGGAGAAGGGCAGATGGGTAGTGGGAGGGTGACTGGAAAGATCACCTATATGGTCTGTCTAACAAGGGTACAAGTGAATTTTTCTAGGGCTAGAGTATAAATGTTTTAACACAATAACTAAGTAAATGACACAAAGTCTATGTTAACTAGATTGATGAAAATATTTCAAATTGTATATGAAAACACTACACTGTACCCCGTGTTTGCATTAATGTATACAGCTATCATTTAATAAAAAAAATAAAAATAAAAATAACTTTTCAGCAAAATGTGTCTTCCTTTCTACCTTGGGATTTCCCACCTCAGAAGTATAAAATCAAACAACTAAAAAAAATAACCTTCAGCTATCTAGCAAGGAAAGGCCTCAACTTACCCTAATAATAGACAATGATACCCAGAACACACTCTTAGCCCATTTGGAGAGGTCTAAAAAGGACCTCAAGAATGTGGTTTCTGTTCATGTCCTACTGTCACTGAAAGAAAAACCATATTCTATACAGTAATTTTTTTGAGACACAGTCTCAATCTGTGCCCCAGTTAGAGTAATGTGGCTTCAGCCTAATTCACAACAACCTCAAACACTTATGTTTAAGCAATCCTCCTGCCTCACCCTCCCAAATAGCTGGGACCATAGGCAGGCACCACTTTGCCAGGTTACTTTTTTTTATTTTTGTGGTAGAAATAGGGCCTTGCTCTTGCTCAGGCTAGTCTCTAAATCCTGATATCACAGGATCCTCTCTTTTCATCCTCCCAGAATGTTGGGCTTAAAGGCATGATCAACCACACCTCGCCTCCAGAAAAATTTTGAACAAAAAGTAACATGGTTTGTGCATCTACAATCCTGGAAAACGTTATGGAAAACAGTCATTGCATCAGTCTTTGTGTTTAAACATGAGTATTTTTGTTGTAACTTGAAAAATATTAAACTATTCAAAGATACTTCATAGATGCACTGACTGAAGCCCAGATGACTTGGTAAGAAGCACAGGGTTTGAGGAGGTGGAGTCAAGATGGCTGACTAGAAACAGCTTTCCACAGAGTCTCCCATCCAGAAAGGGGGTTAGAGGACAGAAGTTTAGCAAGTAAGCTGATAGTTTGGAGCTGGGCCAAGAGAGAAGTTTGAAGAATGCACATCAACCCTGAACCCTGCCAAGGCAAGCCATGACCCCAAGTATACAAACAATAGGTACAAAATCCATCCCTAAGCCGATGTCAGTCATCTCCCCCGAGAGAACAGGTCACAGTATAATTTCTACAAACAAGAGAGCAGAGATTATACATCCTCCCATTTTATACCACAGGAGAGACCTTCTAAAAACCAGACCTCTATACCCTACTAGGGTGACACAACACTCTCCTGCCAGGCATAAAACTATATAAAACTGTACATACTCTCTACCTGCAATTCTGAACTCCCAGCACTTCCTTCCACTCTCACTCCAAGGTCTGGAACCTGTACCCCATGTAATCCAGATGCTGGGGCATTTTCTAAAGAGGTGTGGACAGGGCATGGGCTGTTGCAGGTCTTTTCTGATTCTGTGGCACTGGGGTAAGGAGGAGATGGTGGACTGAAGGAATCAGACAAGAGAGGGAGAGGTGGTGCCCCATGGCACAGAGCATTAGCAGCATCAGGAACAATAGGGCTCACACTGCTAGGGATATTTTGCAGAGACACTCCCTGTATTTCTGGGCAACAAGAAAAAACCAGGCATCTTGTCCAGTGGCAGCCACTGGTGGAACACATCTGGGATGGTAATGCAGGCCCTGTGAGTAAAAGGTATACCTGAGGGAGTACCAGCCTGGACAGGGTGCATCGAGGATGGAGAATAGAAGAAGCATATGCAGACACAGCATACTCCCAGGGAAGAGCTGAGCCACAGGACTGCTTTAATGACCCTAAGAAGCACCCAGCCCTCAGGGGACCATAGCTGAGACAAAAGCAGGTAGGGAGAGGCTGGAACTGAGAGCTCAGTGTGGGCACTAACCACACTCACCCTAAGACAGACTGCAGGGAAAACAGAAACACCAGCTACAGGCAACAGCACAGACTAGGGCTGAATCACATTTTCTGTGAAATAAAACAGTGTCTGGTAGGCAGGGGAATATAGCCAGGACAGAATCAAAATTCTACAAAAATATAAGTGCCAGTAATATCAATCAGGGACAGGGCTGGAACTGAGTGAACCACCCCAGCTTCCATTAACCACCAGAAGATGTCAGGCCTCAGCTTCTCCTGCCAGATGGTATCAAAGTATGGAGGCCTGGCTGAGGTGATATAGATATCCCTGTGACTCAAGCAGGCATAAACCCCTGGAGGAGCAACTGTTTATTGGAGGGAACTGGGTCATAGCCCTGCGGCGGTAACAGTGACTGGGTCTGACAGAGGTGCAAGGTGGGGAAGGAGGCATAAACTCTCCCAGACTAATTTGTTTGCTGAGGGGGGTTCTTATGACTCCACGAAGCACCATAATGAGTCATAATTGAGCTACCAGCATACCCCTCCTACCCAGTTGCTGTAGACTTTTTGAACTTTTGAGACCAAGTGCTGACTGGGACAATTGATTTGGATTTCTCAGACTGGACCAATCACCTGAGGACTATCCAAAGTGGTACACTGGGTGTGTGATTGTGGGAAGGTTTGATTTTCCTTTTCCAGTTCTTACCCATGGGGGGTGGGGTGACTTAATTGCTGGTATTTCTCCACAGCTGAGAATTCAACCCAAAGTAACTGATTCACTAGGGTAGGACAGAGACCAGCTGACAACAAGACAGAGCCACTTAGTCCCACCAAACCAAGTAAGTCCCCAGTGTCTCAGGCCATAGCACTGTATGGGTCATTTGCAAAGCTCTAGGGCAAAAGGCACAGACATCGGTCCCAGATCTTGGGCAAAGAGCTGTCTATTCACTACTCTAGGAGACCCTCAACCCAACTTCACCTTATCTGCTCATCTAGCCAAATGGTGTAAAATAATCAAAGGGCAGAATCAGCAGAAAAAAATCTAGTAACGTGAATAACCAGCTTAGATCAACTCCCCCAAGGAATAATATTGTGGACACAAATGAGGATCCCATTCATAAACAAATGGCTGAGATGTCAGAAATTGAATTCAGAGTTTGGACTGCAAATAAGATTAACACAATGGAGGTAAAGTTGGAATTAGAAATTCAAGGAGCTTTTAAAATGTCTCAAAAATTTAATGAATTCAAAGACAAAATCACCAGATATTTTGAAACATTGAGACAATAATTTGCAGCCCTCAAAGATCTGAGAAATGAATACCTCAGTAACAGAATAGAGCAAGCAGAAGAAAGGATTGCTAAAATTAAAAACAAAGCTTTTGAATGCTCCCAAACTCTCAAAGAGGAAGAGAAGTAGAGAATAAAAATGGATAATTCTTTCAGAGAGATCTGGGATAACTTGAAGAAAACTACTATTCACCTTACAGGAATTCCAGAAGGCAATGAAGTTGCTTCACAAGGCACAGAGGCTTTTCTTCATGAGATTATAAAGAACTTTCCAGACATGTCAAAACTTTCTGAAATTCAGATAGCAGACAGTTTCAGAATCCCAGGATGACTCAACTAGAAGAAGACATCCAGTAGGCACATCATAATTAACTTCACTAAAGTTAATATGAAGGATAAAATTCTGCAAGCATCTAGACATGAGAAAACCATAACCTACATGAGGAAGAATATTAGAATGACTACAGATCTCTCTGCTGAAATATTTCAGGCTAGAAAAGGGTGGTCACAAAATTTAATCTCCTAAAATGAAATAATTTTCAACCCAGTATCCTGTATCCAGATAAACTGAGTTTCATTTATGATGGAGAAATTAAATAATTTAAAGACATTCACATGTTGAAGAAATTTGCTATAACTAAACTGTTTATCCAGGATATTCTCAGCCCTATCCTCCATAATGACCAGTGCAATCCTCCACCACAAAAGTAAACTCACTCAGAAGCTTTTGTAAGAAAACCATAACCAAGAAGGGGAAGAAGATTAGAATGACTGCAGATCTCTGAAACCTTTCAAGCTAGAAGAGAGTGGTCCTCGACCTTTAATCTCCTTAAGCAAAATCGCTTTCAACCCAGGATCCTGTATCCAGCTAAAGTGAATTTTCATTTATGACAGAGAAACTAAATACTTTAATGACATGCACATATTAAAGAAATTTGCCATAACTAAACCAGCTCTCCAGGATATTCCCTGATCTATCCTCCATAATGAACAACACAATGCTCCACCACCAAAGTAAACTCACTCAGAAGCTTTTGATCAAATTCCAACTTCCACAGAGGCAAAAGGACTAAAAAAGTCCACTGCTTTTGAAAAACTTGATACTCAGAGGGGCAGAGTTAAGATGGTGGACTGCAGCCAGCTTTCCAGAGAGGCTCCCATGCCAAAGGAGAGTTAAAAGACAGAAGTTTAGCAAGTAAGCCAATAGTTTGGAGCTGAGACAAGAGAGAAAGTTAAAGAATGCATATCAACCCTGCTGAAGCAAGCTTTGACCCCAAAGATACAAACAAAAGGTAGTGAATCCATTGCCAAGCAGACGGAAGTCTCCTCCCTCATGAGAAGGGCTCACACTAAACTGCATACAAACAAGCAAACAGAGTTCAAACGTCCTCCCATTCCATCCCACGGGACAGACACTGTAAAAACTGGACCACCTACCCATACTAAGGTGCCATGTCACTCTCCTGCCAGGCATAAAACTGTATAAATTCTCTACTGGAAACTCTGAACTCTCAGAACTCCCCTCCACTCTCACCCTGAGGTCTTAAAGCTTGTCCCCCATGGATTCCAGATTCTTGAGCCTTTTCTTGAGTGATGTGGACAGGGAAAGGGCACTTGCTTGGCTGTGCTGATTCTGTGGCACAGGAGTAAGGAGAGGACAGTTCACTGAGAGGAACAGTCAGCTTCACCCCCAGGTGAAGAACAATAGCAGTGGTGGAAACAATAAGGCCCACACCACTGAGGCAGCTATCCCAGACAGACACGTACTGTCTCTCTGGGCAATGACAGCAAGCCAGGCACCTTCTCCAGTGGCAGCTACTGGTAGATGGATCTCGGACCTGAGACTTCAACCCACAGTAACTGATTTACTAGGGTAGAACAGAGACCAACTGAAAACAAGACAGATTGACTTAGCCCCACCAAACCAAGGAGGCCCCCAGCTTCTCAGGCCGTAACACTGTACAGGTTATTTGCAATGCTCTATGAGAAAAGCCAAATAGTGTAAATTAAGCATGGGATGTAAGAACCAGAGAAACTCTGATAACATGAATAATCAGAGTAGATCAATCCCCCCCCCAAGGAAAGACATGGCAGTTACAACTGAAGACCCCATTCATAAACAGATGGCTGAGATGTCAGAAATCGAGTTCAGAGTCTGGATAGCAAATAAGATCAACAGAATAGAGGAAAGGAGGAAATCAGAATTACAAATTATTCAAAAGATGTCTCAAGAATTCAACAATTTCAAAGATAAAATGACCAAAGGTTTTGACTCTTTGAGGCAAGAGTTTGTAGCCCTCAAAGATCTGAAAAATATGCTAGAAGCCCTCACTAAAAAAATGTAGCAGGCAGAAGAAAAGATCACTGACTTTGAAGATGAAGCTTTTGAACTCTCCCAAGTGCTAAATGAGAAAGAGAAATGGTGAGCAAAAATCAATCGTTACCTCAGAGAGCTCTGGGATAATTTGGAGAAAACTAATATTCCTCTTATAGGAATCCCTGAAGGCAACAAAGTTGCTTCACAAAAGACAGAGGCTGTTCTTCATGAAATTATTCAAGAAAACTTTCCAGATATGCCAAGAGATTCTAAAATTCAGACAGCAGACAGTTTAAGAACACCAGCACCAATAAAACTGAATAAGAGATCCCCCAGGCACATCATAATTAACTTCACTAAAGTTAATATGAAAGAGAAAATTCTAAAAGCAGCCAGACATAAGAAAACCATAACCTACAAGGGGAAGAATATTAGAATGACTGCAGATCTCTCTGCTGAAACCTTTCAGGCTAGAAGAGGGTGGTCATTGACTCGATTTTGTTTAATCTCTTAAAACAAAACCTTTCAGCCCAGGATCCTGCATCCAGCTAAACTGAGTTTCATTTATGATCGAGAAATTAAATACTTTAATGACATCCATGTGTTGAAGAAATTTTCCATAACTAAACCAGCTCTCTAGGATGTTCTCAGACCTATTCTCCGTAATGACCAGTGCAATCCTCTACAACAAAATAAACTAACTCAGAAACTATTGATCAAACTCCAACTTCTACCATGGCAAAAGGATTAAAAACATCCACTGGACTTGTGAATAACTCGATACCTACAATTTTATCAGGCTTATCAATAATTTCAATCAATGTGAAGGGCTTAAATTGTCCTCTAAAGAGGCACAGATTGGCTGATTGGATACAGAACTCAGACTAGACATTTGTTGTATACAAGAATCTCATCTTACCTTAAAAGACAAATATAGAATCAGAGTGAAGGGATGGTCATCTATATTCCAGGCAAATGGAAAGCAGAAAAAAACAGGTGTTGCAATTTTATTCGCAGACACAATATGCTTTAAACCAAGAAAAGAAAGCAAGGACAAGGATGGTCACTTTATATTTGTTAAGGGTAATACTCAATATGATAAAATTTCAATCATTAATATTTATGCACCCAACCAGAATGCACCTCGACTCTAACAGGCATGAGCAACATGATTTCCTCCACAACCATCATAATTGGAGACTTCAACACACCTTTGGCAGTGTTGGATAGATCCTCCAATAAGAAGCTTAGGAAAGAAATTTTAGATTTAAACAGAACTATTCAACTTTTGGATCTAACAGACATCTACAGAACATTTCATCCTAAGAAAACTGAATGCACATTTTTCTCAACAACCCATGGAACATACTCCAAAATCGATCATATCTTAGGTCACAAGTCTAACCTCAGAAATTTAAAAGAATAGAAATGATTCCTTGCATCTTCTCGGACCATCATTGAATAAAAGTTGAACTCAGTAACAACAGGATTCTGCATACTCATACAAAAATATGGAAATTAAATAACATTATGCTGAATGATAGGTGGGTCACAGATAAGATTAAGAAGGAAATTATCAAATTTTTGGAACAAAACAATAATGAAGACACGAATTATCAGAACATCTGGGGTATAGCTAAGGCAGTCCTAAGAGGGAAATTTATATCACTGCAAGTCTTCCTCAAGAGAGTGGAAAGAAAGAAAGTTAACAACTTAATGAGACATCTCAAACAACTGGGAAAGGAAGAATAATCCAATCCTAAACCTGGCAGAAAAGAAGAAATAACCAAAATTACAGGAGAATTAAATGAAATTCAAAAAAAAAAGGATTATACAACAGATCAATCAAAAAGTTGGTTTTTGAAAAGGTCAATAAAATAGATAAATCTTTGAACAACCTAAAAAGAAAAAAAAAGAGTAAAATTTCTAATTTCATCAATCAGAAATGGAAAAGAAGAAATAACAACAGACCCCTTAGATAATCAAAAAATTCTTGTTGAATATTACAAGAAACTTTATTCTCAGAAATATGAAAATCTGAAGGAAATTGACCAATACTTGGAAGCATGTCACCTTCCATGAAGTAGCCAGAAGAAAATGGAACTGTTGAACAGACATATAATGAGTTCTGAAATAGCATCAACTATACAAAATCTCCATAAAAAGAAAAGCCCAGGACCAGATGGCTTAATTTCAGAACTCTACCAAACCTTTAAAGAGGAACTAGTACCTCTATTACTTAACCTTTTCCAAAATATAGAAAAAGAAGGAATACTGTCCAACACACTGTATGAAGCAAACATCACCTTAATCCCCAAGCCAGGAAAAAAACCAACAAGAAAAGAAAATTGTAGACCAATATCACTAATGAATATTGATGCAAAATATTCAACAAAATCCTAACAAACAGAATCCAGCTACACATCAAAGAAATTATACCCCACAACCAAGTTTTATCCCAGGGTCCCAAGGCTGGTTCAACATACATAAATCCATAAATATAATTCATCACATAAATAAATTAAAAAACAAATACCATATGATTCTCCCAATTGATACAGAAAAAGCTTTTGATAATATCCAGCACACCTTCATGACCAAAGCACTTAAGAAAATTGGTATAGAAGGACATATCGTAAACTGATAGAGGCGATCTACAGCAAACCTACAGCCAATATTGTATTGAATGGAGTTAAATTGAAATCACTTCCACTCATATCAGGAACCAGACAAGGTTGCCTATTGTCAACACTTCTCTTTAACATTGTAATGGAAGTTTTGGCCATCACAATTAGGGAAGAAAAGGCAATCAAGGGTATTCATATAGGTTCAGAAGAGATCAATCTTTCACTCTTTGCAGATTATATGATTGAATACGGGGAAAACACCAGGGATTCTACTACAAAACTCTTAGAATTGATCAGTGTCTCAGGCTACAAAATTAACATTCATAAATCAGTAGCTTTCATATATACCAGCAATATCCAAGCTGAAAAAATAATCAAGGACTCTATTCCGTTCAAAGTAGTGTCAAAGAAGATGAAATATTTGGGAGTTTACCTAACAAAGGATGTGAAAGATCTCTCTAAAGAGAACTATCAAACTCTAAGAAAAGAAACAGCCAAAAATGTTAACAAATGGAAAAATATACCATGCTCATGGCTAGGAAGAATCAACATTGTTAAAATGTCCATACTGCCCATGGAAATATATAATTTTTATAAAATCCCTACTAAAGCCCCACTTTCAAACTTTAATGATCTCAAATATTAAGAGATTTATAATACGTACTTTGTTCTATATGGAATCAGAAAAAACCTTGAATAGTCAAGACGTTACTCAGAAATAAAAACAAATCAGGAGGAATCATGCTACCAGACCTCCAACTATACTATAAATCGATAGTCATCAAAACAGCATGGTATTGGCACAAAAACAGAGAGGTACACGCATGGAGCAGAGTAGAGAATCTATACATGAACCCAGCTACTTAGCATTATATCATCTTTGACAAGCCAGTTAAAAATATCAAGTGGAAAAAATATTTCCTATTGGACAAATGGTGCTGGGTGAACTGGCTGGCAACCTGTAGATTGAAACTGGACCCACATCTTTCACCATTAACTAAGATAGGCTCTCACTAAATTAAATATTTAAATTTAAGACATGAAACTATAAAAGTATTAGAAGAAAGTGTAGGGAAAACAATTCTAGAAATCGACCTGGGCGAAAATTTAATGAGGCAGACCCCTCAGGCAATCAAAGCAACATCAAAAATACACTATTGGAACCTGATCACACTAAAAGCTTCTGAACTGCCAAGAACACAGTAAGTAAAGCAAGCAGACAGCCCTTAGAATGGGAGAATATATTTGCAGGTTATGTCTCCAACAAAGGTTTAATAACCAGAATCCACAGAGAACTCAAGTGTATTAGCAAGAAAAGAACAAGTGTTCCCATCTCAGGGTGGGCAAGGGACTTAAAGTGAAACTTCTCTGAAGAAGACAGGCACATGGCCTACAGACATATCAAAAAACGTTCATTATCATTAATCATCAGAGAAATACAAATCAAAACTACTTTGAGATATCATCTAACTCCAGTGAGATTAGCCCACATCACAAAATCCCAAAATCAGAGATTCTGGCATGGATGTGGAGACATGGGAACACTTCTACACTGCGGGTGGGAATGCAAACTAATACGGCCCTTTTGGAAAGATGTTTGGAGAACATGTAGAGAACCAAAAACAGACCTGCCATTTGATCCTGCAATTCTTCTACTAGGTATGTATCCAGAAGACCAAAAGTTACATTACAACAAAGATATTTGTACCAGAATGTTTATTGCATTCCAATTCATAATTAGTAAGTCATGGAAGAAGCCCAAGTGCCCATCGATCCACGAATGGATCAATAAATTTTTGTATATGTATACCATGGAATATTATACAGCCTTAAAGAAAGATGGAGACTTTACCTCCTTCATATTTACATGGATGGAGCTGGAATATATTCTTTTTAGCAAAGTATCTCAAGAATGGAAGAAAAAGTATCTACTATATTCAGCCCTACTATGAAACTAGTTTATAGCTTTTATACAAAAGCTATAGCCCAATTATAGCTCAAGAATATGGGGATGGGGGAGAGGAAGTGGAGGATAGGGGGGAAGATGGGTGGTGGGAGGGTGATTGGTGGGACCACACCTATGGTCTGTCTTACAAGGGTACATGTGACTATTTCTAAATGCAAAATATAAATGTCTTAACACAATAGCTAAGAAAATGCCATGAAGGCTATGATAACCATTTTGGTGAAAATATTTCAAATTGTATATAAAACCAGCACACTGTACTCCATGACTACATTAATATACACAGCTATAATTTAATGAAAAAAAATACAAACTTGATACCCAAAATAAAACCAGTCTTATCAATACTCTCAATTAGAGGCCACACCAGATTCAGGAACAGGGTGCTAGGAGGATCATCCTGGGGTTGGGAACACACACAGGTGCTTGGAAGGCTGGAAAAGAATATCTGAAGACAAACTACAGCTTCTTCAGTCTTCCATAAATATGGTTTTCCTCAACTGAGCTTTTGAAAAAATCAAGCTGAAATGACTGAAGAAGTCATAAGGAAACATCTCCTTGTTGATGGAGATGGTGCGGGAGATGATCAGAGAATTAATCTGCTAGTAAAGAGTTTTATTAAATGGTGCAACTCTGGATTCCCAAGAAGAAGGATATAGCCAGTACCAATGCAAGCTGAGCACACTGTCTCAATGTGAATTTTCAGTGGACAAAACATTGTTCATATATGATATGAACCTAAAAGAAATGGAAAATTATGAAAAAATTTACAAAGAAATAGAATGTAACATTGCTGAAGCACATGAAAAGATTGCAGAGTGCAAAAAGCAAATTCTTCAAGCAAAACAAATACAAAAAAATCAGCAAGAATATGATGTCTTGGCAAAAGTGATCCAGCATCATCCAGACAGGCATGCAACATTAAAGGAACTAGAGGCTCTGGGTAAAGAATTAGAACATCTCTCACATATTAAAGAAAGCATTGAAGATAAGCTAGAGTTGAGACGGAAACAGTTTCACGTTCTTCTTAGTACCATCCATGAACTTCAGCAAACACTGGAAAATGATGAAAAGCCCTCAGAGGTAGAAGAAGCTGAAGAAATAAGCTTGGAAACAGATCTTAAGCCATAGATAAGCTAATCACTCATCATTCTTAATACTACTGAAATAGCTATATGATCTTAAGTGTGTTTAAATATGTTCTGCTCTTGAGATATTTAAAGTTTTGGCAGTGAAATATTTGGTTTTAAATATTCACATACATTTCATTCATGTATCTTCACATAAGGGAAAATGATTTCTATATAGATTTGTTTTTATTGAAATGTATTTTTTATTCTTAAGAGGTAGGAGGCAACATCCAAAAATGTTTAATAAAGTATTTTCAAACTGGATGTCATGTTGCTCATTAGTATTCTAGGTAGTTTTTAATTGGTAACATTGATTGGCTTACAAAATAAGTTGAAGATTTTAAGAAGGTGGCATTGCTGGGATGTATATGAGAAAATAGGTCAATTTCTGGAAATTGTGACCACTTTGGAAAATAGAGTTCATAAGCTTCAGGAGGGTCAAAAATCTGTGAAATTATATGCAAAACATTTATAGTACTTGCTTTTTATAGGAAAAGGTTCCATGATGTTTAGAATCACTACTGTGAGGAGTAATTACAAGATACAAAATAAATTAATATACTGTTGTCCATTTTATACATTATATATTCATTCCCTAATTCACAATAAGTTTGGTTATTAAATAAAATACTCTCAATTAATGGGAATGACATAAATTGACCTCTAAAGTGGCACAAGTTGGCTGACTGGATACAAAAAATCAGGCCAGACATCAGACATCTAGTCATCTGTTGCATTCAAGAATCTCACCTTTCCTTAAAAGATAAACATAGACTCAAGGTGAAGGGATCGTCATCTATAATTCAGGCAAATGGAAATCAGAAAAAACAGGTGTTGCAATTTTATTAACAGATACAATAGGCTTTAAACCAACAAAAGTTGTTAAGGGCAACATTCAACATGATGAAATTTCAATTATTAATATTTATGCACCCAAAGAGAATGTGACTCAATTTATAAGAGAGAATCTAACACTTATGAGTAACTTGATTTCCTCCAGCTTCATAATAGTTGGAGATTTTAACACTCCTTTGGCAGTGTTGGATACATCCTCCAATAAGAAGCTAAGCAAAGAAATTTTAGACTTAAGCATTCAACAATTGGATTAAACAGACATCTACAGAACATTTCATCCTAACAAAACTGAATACACATTCTTCTCATCAACCCACAGAATATACTCCAAAATTGATCACATCTTAGGTCACAAGTCTAAACTCAGTAAATTTAAAAGAACAGAAATTATTCCTTGCATATTCTTGAACGATCATGGAATAAAAGTTGAACTCGGTAACACCAGGTATCTGCATACTCACACAAACTCATGGAAACTAAATAACCTTATGCTTAATTATAACTGGGTCATAGACAAGATTAAGAAGGAAATTACCAAATTTTAGGGACAATGAAGACATGAATTACTAGAACCTCTGGGACACAGCAAAGGCAGTCCTGAGGGGGAAATTTATAGCACTACAAGCCTTCATCAAATGAACAGCAAGATAGGGAGTTAACCACTTTATGGGACATCTCAAGCAACTGGATAAGGAAGACTACTCCAATCTCAAACCAAGCAGAAGAAGAGAAATAACAAAAATTAGAATAGAATTAAATTAAATTGAAAACAAAACAATTATACAAGAGATCAATAAATCAAAAAGGTGGTTTTTTGAAAAGGTTGCAAAACCTAACCTGGAAAAAAAGTATAAAATCTCTAATTACATCAATCAGAAAATGGTAAAAATGAAATAACAACAGACCCCTCAGAATTTTAAAAAACCTTTAATGAATATTAGACGAAACTTTATTCTCAGAAATATGAAAATAAGAAGGAAATTGACCAATACTGGGAAGCACACCACCTTCCAAGACTTTGCCAGAATGAAGTGGAAATTTTGAACAGGACTATATCAAGTCCTGAAATATCATCAACTATACAAAATCTTCATAAAAAGAAAAGCCCAGGACAAGGTGGCTTCACATCAGAATTCTACCAAAACTTTAAAGAGTAACTAATACCTATATTACTTAACATTTTCCAAAATACAGAAAAAGAAGGAATACTACCCAACACATTCTAAGAAGCAAACATCACCTTGATTCCCAAACCAGGAAAAGACCCAAGAAGAAAAGAAAATTATAGACCAATAATATCACTAATGAATATTGATGGGAAAATATTCAACAAGATCCTAACAAATAGAATCCAGGAACACATCAAATGAATTGTACACCATGACCAAGTGGGTTTTATTCCAGAGCATCAAGGCTGTTTCAATATAGGTAAATATATAAATATAATTCATCATATAAACAAATTAAAAAACAAAGACCATATGATTACTCAATCAATGCAGAAAAAGCTTTTGGTACTATCCGGCATCCTTTCATGATCAGAACACTTAAGAAAATTAGTATAGAAGGGACATTTCTTAAACTGATAGAGGCCATCTACAGCAAACGTCCAGCCACTATCATATTAAATGAAGTTAAATTGAAATCATTTCCACTCTGATAAGGAACCAGGAAAGGTTGCTCATTGTCCTCTCTGCTTTTTAACATTGTAATGGAAGTCTTAGCCATTGCAATTAGGGGAAAAAAGGCGATCAAGCATAACTATATAGGTTCAGAAGAGATCAAACTTTTGATCTTCACAGATGATATGATTGTATATCTGAGAAACACCAGGGATTCTACTGCAAAACTCTTAGAACTGATCAAGGAATACAGCAACATATCAGGTTGCAGAATCAACACTCATAAATCTGTAGCCTTTAAATATACCAACAATAGTCAAGCTGAAAAAACAGTCAAAGACTCTATTTCATTCACAGTACTGCCAAAGAAGATGAAATATTTGGGAGCTTACCTAACAAAGGATGTGAAATATCTCTATAAAGAGAACTATGAAACTCCATAAAAAGAAATAAATTAAAATGCTAACAAATTGAAAAAAATACTATCCTCATGGTTGGGTAGAATCAACATTGTTAAAATGCCCATACTATCCAAAGCAATATACAATTTTAATTCAATCCAATCCCTATTAAACTCCACTGTCATACTTTAAATATCTCAAAAAAATAATACTTAAATTTATATGGAATCATAAAAAAAACTCAAATAGCCAAGACATTACTCAGAAATAAAAACCAAGTAGGAGGAATCTCGCTACCAGAAGTCACACTCTACTATAAGTCAATAGTGATCAAAACAGCATGGTACTGGCACAAAAATAGAGAAGTAGATGTATGGAACAGAACAGAGAATCAAGAGATGAACCGAGCTATTTACTGTTATTTGGTCTTTGACAAGCCAATTAAAAACATTGAGTGAGGAAAATATTCCCTATTGAACAAATGGTGCTGGGTTAACTGGCTGGTGACCTGTAGAAGACAGAAACTGGACCCACATCTCTCACCATTAACTAAGATAGACTCTCACTGCATCAATTATTTAAACTTAAGACATGAAACTATAAAAATACTAGAAGAAAGTGTAGGGAAAACTCTTGAAGAAATCAGCCTGGGCAAATATTTTATGAGGACCCCCCCCCAGGCAATTGAAGCAGCATCAAAAATACACAACTAGGACCTGATCAAACTAAAAACATTCTGCACAGCCTAGAACACAGTAAATAAAGTAAACAGAAAGCCCTCAGAATGGGAGAATATATTTGCAGGTTATGTCTCCAACAAAGGTTTAATAACCAGAATCCACAGATAACTCATATTATCAGGAAAAGAACAAGTGATCCTATCTCAGGGTGGGCAAGGGATTTGAAGTGAAACTTCTCTGAAAAAGACAGGTGCACAGGCTACAGACACATGAAAAAATGCTCATCATCCTTAATCATCAGAGAAAAGCAAATCAAAACTACTTTGAGATATCATCTAACTCCAGTAAGATTAATCCCCAAACCAGAGATGTTGGCATGGATGTGGAGAAAAGGGTACACTTGTACACTACTGGTGAGAATGCAAACTAATACATTCCTGTTTGAAAGATGTTTGCAAAACACTTAGAGATCTAAAAATAGAGCTGCAAATTGATCCTACAATTCCTCTACTAGGTATATATCTAGAAGACAAAAAATTACATTATAACAGCAATATTTGTACCAGAATGTTTATTGCAGCCCAATGCATAATTTCTAAGTAATGGAAGAAGCAGAAGTGCCCATTGACCCATGAATGGATCAATAAATTGTGGTATATGTACAGCATGGAATATTATGCAGCCTTAAAGAAAGATAGAGACTTTTCCTCCTTCATGTTTACATGGATGGAGCTTGAACATATTTTTCTTAGCAAAGTATCTCAGGAATGGAAGAAAAAGTATTGAATGTACTCAGTCTTACTATGAAACCAATTTATAGCTTTCTTATGAAAGCTACAACCCAATTATAGCCCAAGAAGAGGGGGAAGGGGAGAGGGAGGGAATGGGAGGGAGGAGGATGGGTGGAGGGAGAGTAATTGGTGTGATCACACCTACAGTGCATCTTACAAGGATACATGTGAAATTTACTAGGTCTAGAATGTAAATCTCTTAAAACAATAACTAGAAAATGCATTGAAGGCTATTTTGACCAGTTTGATGAAAGCATTTCAAATTGTATGTGAAACCAGCACTTTGTACCCCATGATTACATTAATATACACAGTTATAATTTAATAAAAAATATACTTAATTAACATATTTTCTTTGTATTTTACTAACTTTGGAAGTTAAACTTTTAAAATATGTCAAGAATTTTACTGTCATCATAATCAACATTACCAAGTTTGGCAGACAAAAGCTGTCACAATGGTTTTGACTTAAAATTTGGAGAATCACAGGATGGAAGGGGCAAAATTAAAAATAAAACTTGGAGACATTTACTTATTATCTATTCTATGATTGAGGATCAACTTTTTGTGTTATTGTCTCAGTGAGGGCTGCTATAATAAAGTACAATGGACGGGGTGGTTTATCAACAATAGAAATTTATTTCTCACAGTTCTGGAGGTTGCTGTGAGTTATGATGCCATGGCACTCTTTGAGGGTACCAGAATGAGACTTTGCCTCAAACAAACAAAAAAATATAGTTTAGGTATAAAACATATCTTTATAGTCTTACAATTTGGAATTTAGATCCTGAATTTGGGAAAGACAAAATCAAGAATATTTACCACAGAAGACATTGTATAAGCCATAAAAAGAAGAAATATTTACATTCAATACTATAAAACCATAACAGATAATACTGAGGCTACACTTGTGATTCTCTCTCTCTCTCTCTCTCTCTCTCTCACACACACACACTGTAATTCACATGCACATGTTAAAAAGAAGTGTAAAAGCAGTAGCAAATATTCATATTAGCCAAGAGAGGGGGATGTTTGTTTATTTCTGTGGCTCGGATAGTGTTTGCATTTTGTCTATGTTCAGACCTGATAAAGCAGTAGATTTGCTTTTTCTCTCATATTCTTAACTGTTACCAAGGGTTCTGGCCAGAGGTTGGCACTCTGTGAGATTGCTTACCAGGTAATCTCCCATATGTCTGGGGTTATTTTCCTCTTTCTCATCACTATTACTGGGCTGAGGTAGGGGAATATAGTGATGCTGTTTAAATAAATGTCTTATATATGTTTTTAGCCTAATCTGTCAGGCCTTACAAGGAGCCCATTGCATGAAATCTAGTGAACATAGCACAGTTATAGAATCGAATTTTGAAACCAGGTGGCAAACCAGCCTCAAATCTGGACATAACAAAAACTACTGCTGCCCAGCATGTCAGGTCACACCTGTAATTCCAGCACTTTGGGAGGCCTAGGCAGAGGATCACTTGAGATCAGAAGTCCACGACCAGCCTGAACAACATAGCAAGACCCAGATCTCTACAAAAAAAAATAAGAACGCTTGACCAGGCTGGGTGAGGTGTCTCACACCTGTAATCTGAGAGGCTGAGGCAGGTGGATTACCTGATCTCAGGAGTTTGAGACCAGCTTGAGCAAGAGTGAGACCTTGTATCTAAAAATAGCCAGGCATTCTGGTGGGCACCTGTAGTTCCAGCTACTCAGGAGGCTGAGACAACAGGATTACTTCAGCGCAAGACTTTGCAGTTGTTGTGATCTATGATGCCATGGCAGTATACCAAGGGTGACAAAGTAAGACTCTGTCTAGGGGGGCGGAGCCAAGATGGCGAACTGCAGCCAGCTTTTTACAGAAGTTCCCGTCCAGAAGGAGGCTGAAAGGACAGAAGCTTAGCAAATTAGCTGATGGTTTGGAGCAGAGACAAGAGAGAAGATTGAAGAGTGCACTTCAAACTTGCTGAGGTGAGCTGCGACCCCATGAATACAACCAAAAGGTACAAAATCCACCACCAAGCGGACGGGAGTCCCCTTCCCCACAACAAGGGCTCGCGGAGTTTACTCCATGCAAACAAGTGCGCAGAGATCAAACTTCCTCCCTCTCTATTCCACGGGAGGGACTCCCTAAAAACTGGACCTCCTACCCCTGCTGGCATGCCATGGCACCCTCCGGCCAGACATAAAACTGTAAAACTGCATAAATCTGTAATTATTCCCCACCTGCAATATTGAACTCCGAGGAGCCCTCATCCACCCACTCCGAGGTCTGGAGGTTCATAACCTATGGAGTCTTGATTCTCGGGCATCTCCTTGGGAGAAGTGGACGGGGAAAGGCCTGGTGCTGTTCTGTGCTGACTGGGGTACGGACCTGAGGAGAGGAGAGTCAGCTCCAGGGCCGCCAGTGCAGAAACTCTCGAGTAGCAGGCCATCCTGGAC